>CAJNDV010028113.1:0-11260 GCA_905221635.1 Symbiodinium sp. CCMP2456 | reverse complement strand
AGAGAGAGAGAGAAAAAAAAAAAAAGTTCGAGAGCGAGAGCGAGAGCGAGTGAACCGGGGAGAGATACATGTACACAGATACATAAATATGTGTGATTATTTAAATATGTACGGCCAACGACATACAAAGCACCTTGATTGTGACAATGCAACATTAACATGGTGTTGTTGAAACGAGTAAGAGCAAAGCATCCACCTTAAGGAAAGCAAAACACACTCACCAATGCGTAATGTCTGCAGTAGACTCCTAGGAAACGCTCACGGAAACACTAGAGCAAAGTAGCCTTCAATAGGCAGCCGCAGCGGATCGTGGGGCCCCGTAGGAGATGCAAAGGATCACGGGGCTCTTAAACCGTGAAGCTCCCCAAGCCCTAAACCCTAGACCCACTGATCTGTGCA
Organism: Symbiodinium sp. CCMP2456; assembly: GCA_905221635.1. NCBI lineage: Eukaryota > Dinophyceae > Suessiales > Symbiodiniaceae > Symbiodinium > Symbiodinium sp. CCMP2456. The sequence goes on along the minus strand of CAJNDV010028113.1, from coordinate 10,861 downwards.
GATCGTTGCAGACGATTCTACGACAGAGCGAGACACCGGAAGACGTGGTCCATAGAAATCCCTGACCTCGGATGCACAGCCACATGACACTCGAAACAAACAAGAAAGTATGCGTGCCTCTGACCGCTTTTGTCAATGCACATCCAGGACCTTGCAGCCAGGGCACCTGTCGAAAAGCTCGTATGTCGCGATGCCAGATCTAGCCGCGAGGTATGGGGGCGTCCTGAAATTTTCACAGAAGCGTCCAAGTGAGGCCAATCTGCCAAGACAGTGGCGGCACTTCTGAGCTCTCGGCACATACCATTCCTTCTCTCCAGCGAAGAGGACATTGAAGGCAGCGACATGGTAGTGCAGTGCAGCACCGCTGCGGTCACCACCCCAGAAGTACTGCTTGGACATGTGGTTGATGCCTGGAATCAGCTTGTGGATCTTGGCAACCGTCCCCATCTCTGTCAGCTCCTTCTGGAAGATGCCTGCTTCGCTCTCCATACGGGCTCTTTTTAATCGAGATCAACACGGCCAGCAAACATGGTCATGGTGATCACCATCGCCAGCATCATCCTCAACCTCATCCTGATCCTGATCCTCATCATCATCAACAACACCATCAAGAGCACGAGCATCGCAGTAGTCATCATGACCAGGCAAAACCAACCCAAAAATTGTGAGGATCATGATTGCCCTGCTCGCTGTACATCGCGGCCATCACCAGAATGATCGGCATCATCACCACCTTCCGATCATCATCGTCGTCATCATCATCATCATCATCAGCATCGTCATCATCACCGTCACATGCACCCTTTGCCGCCTGATCACTTGTCTCCACTTCTCCCTCCTCATCATGATCGTCGTCACTCTCCTCTGCTTCCTCATCACCATCACCATCATCATCATGGTGTTCATCATCTTCGGGCATCACAGCATCAAGAGCACTGCCGTCAACGTGGTCGTCCTGCGCATGGTGGTTTTGCCTTACCAAGTCAGCCTGTCACCATTAAGTTTTATTCCCTGGCCGTGCCTGGTGCATGAGAAGCATAGTAGTTGGAGGTGTTGCCATGCCTGCACCAAAAATCACAGCATCTGAATTGATTACAGCCTCATGTTCATTCCTTGGTTCTGGCAGGCTAGGGCGGCAAGCCGTCAACTGGTCTTCAACCGTGAGGATTGTCAGCCTTCCCTCAGAGGCAGACTATCGGTGCCGAACTGTCGAAACATTCTTGAATCTCCTCGGACAACGCCGGAACGGCATGGCCTGAAGCACCGAGCCCCCTTCTCCGCTTCTTCCACAGTGAAAGTCTTCTCGCAGGGCAGCGCACCAATGAGCTGAGGGTAGGCAATCGGTCCCAGCTTGAAGCGAGAGGACCTGTGCACCTGCTGGAGGAGGCAAGGCAGTGCCAGCTCCAAGTAGCTCTCAAGTTGACAGCGAGGGGTGTTAACTTCTAAGTTAAGGTTAAGGCTTCGAAGCCTGGGCCAGGTTGCCTGGTTTGGTTTATTGGGCTTGATGATTCCCTGCACCACGCGGATTATGACACCCAAAAGGAAAAAAAAACATCTCTGGCAAGCCTTCATCACTCGATGCTTGGCCAGAGAGCATCGGTCCTCGAGAGCCGCGAAGTTGCGCACAAGCACCGGGCCTCAAGCTGCCCCGAAACGCAAAAATCGCAAAGCATCCCGAGACAAACAGTCGACTCAACGCCCCTTTTTTGGCTGAAACACGGCCCATGTCGAGAAACTTCGACTTGAGGTCAGCCTCGTTGAGGGAATCCACCACTTCGAAGTCCTCGGATGTCGGCGCAAAATGCGACCCCCATCATGGGACGGAAATGGGACGGAAAATCCAACCCTGCGCTTCACCATTGGAGGTCGCGACACTTGAAGGGACAAGTCACACAGGCTTCGTAGTGTGGCCAGTCAGACGTTTCTGTCCAGCCCAGATATGTCGCGGACACCTCCTGCTACCAGACAAACAGCATTGAGAGCTGAGCTTCACGGCCCCTTGCATCGTTTGAATGCGCACTATAACATTCCAGAAGTGACCGGCGAAATCGTCACGTTCTCAAGAGGGCTGAACAAGTCACACTGCTTTCTACTTTGACCGCTCAGTCTTCGTGCGCAAGGCTTCAAGTGTCACTGCCCCGGGCACGGACCGACTCTTCTCCCGTCCTCGCCGTCGCAGTGCAGCGTCTCCGGACCAGGCCGCGGCCGCGACACGCGATACTTCGGCGGCGCCAGCTTCAGCACCGGCGATCCGGGAGCCCCTGTGGCTTTCCACATTGACATGAACTCTCCAGGCGCGGCTTCTGACTTCTATGGGCTATGCCGCTATGCCCGACTTCAAACAAAGCCAAAGGTCGGACGTAGTCCAGAATGGTCCGCCCCAAGGCATCGATGGGCTCGGAGGCTGGGAAAAGGCTCTGCAGCAGATCCTCAGCTCAAGCATCCGAAGATCTTTTGATCAGACAGGATCCTCAGGGCACGAGGAATCTACGGAAAGGAGTTCAGTAAATCCCAAGAGGTTCCAGGCCCGGCCGTATTGGCATTGGGATCCGGGATTCGCCATCATCTATCCAAGGCTCTGAATCCCCCATCCAGACAGCGAGCTGCACGGCGTTCCGACCTTTCCTTTGCTGGCACATGAACAACGGTGCACGCTAGGGCGTTCAGAGGTTGAGGGCCCGAAGATCCTGCTCAGGAACACTGCGGAGCCTTAGAAAGGTTCTGATGAGTCACGCATGCGTCCACTGATGCCTGTCGAAGCCAGTAAGGCGAAACACGGAGAGCTTTGACCTCTGGGAGGACCTGCCGCAAGCAGCAGAGCAGCGAGAGCATGGCAGAAAGAGACATGAATGATTCGAGTTCCTACAGAGCACGATACTGGACTTGATTCGTCGCCGACACACCCCATGCACAGGGACCTTTGTTCCCTCACGAGGTCCTTCGAGTAGATGATGTCTGCGTCCTCCTGCGATCCATTCAAGAGCAGCATGATGCATGCATATGCGTGCTTCCAGGCAATCTTTCTTGTCAAAACAGAAACCCATGCACATGAGGACCGGGTTTGATGTGAGTTTCCAGATTCAAAGCAGCAGCCTGGCCTCAGTGAAGGGCTTGGTTGGCTCGAAGGGGAGCCGCTTCGCCAAGTAGCGGCAGCTTCGGGGCAGGCCAGACAAGATGCCTTTCGACTTCAGCAGCTGCCGCTTTTGTGGGGAGAGATTAAAACATAACTTCTCAAGGGACTAATATCGCAGTGGCTCTGCAGAATCGTTACATGTGGTGTGCGGGATCTTGCAGTAGAAGACATCTACTTCACAGCCGAGAGCCGCTGAAGCTCTACAGGCACCATGCAGGGCAGTCATGGGCAGTCCGCAGTGTCTTGATGCAACTCAGCCACACTGGAACATCATGCGATTTGCGTCCTTCACCGTGACCGCTCCTCCCACGCGACTCAGGGCGGCAGCTAGGAAAGTAGAAGCCCAAAGTCCGAGGACCGGGTATGAGTTATGTCTGTTCCTCTGCGTCAAGGCCCTATGCTGACATGTGGTTGCCTGATTTGGTCTTCTATCAACGCATCTCCTGCCTCTAGAATGCCTTATGGAAAGGCTTTCGGCAGTGAGAAGTCGTCGGTAGCAATGATAGAACCTGGTGGAATACACGAGTCCCTCTCCGCTTCCTGGCCACAGCCAGTACACCCACTGCGGCAGGGGTTTAAGGTTTGCAGGTGTGGGTTGGCCACGAGTCTCCTGGCAGGTTCTCTTTCTCCAAGCACTTCACAATCAGATCATCCAGCATTTTCCGAACCGAAGATAGAGTCAGCAGATTCGCCTCGACACTTGAAGACCAAGAGCCCTACAGCGGTGGAATCATGACCCCACAGAATCGGACCTGAATGCTGCACGCCCAAAGAGATTTTGTGGAGACCCAGCAACTACAACCAAGCCGAGATTCCGTGCGGAGCTTGCGCTCATCTGGCCCCATTGCCTGCACAAGGGATCCCGCAGCTCGGCCCGACGAAGCAAGGCAATACATCTTGAGTGGCACAGCAACAGCATTCGACAGATAAATCCCGGATAAATCTCCCCATCGCCGCCCTCTGAATTGAAACTCGGGCCCGCTAGCCAACCGCGCAAGTTCGAACATATGACGGAAGGTGAAGGGCGGCCTGCCTACGAACTCCATATTTCAAGGCCACTCGACACAAACTTGGTCAGAGGCGGGCTCGGCCTTCACCTTGCAGCGCCCCACAGCAGCATCCCAGAAACTGCCTTTCCTGGGCTGTTCCAAGCAGCGATTTCTTGGCGGTAGAAGATGCTCGAATCTGTCCGAGACTCACAGGATAATCCTTTGGCTGGCCTGCCGCATACGCCTGTGTGGAGAGTGTACGGACAGAGCTCGGATAAGAACAGAAAGCAAGCGCGACGACGTTCCGAAAGCGGGCCAAGCCACGAAGGGATCGCCCCAAGTCCAGGGGTTGCCTGCATCCGTCCCTCCTCATTATGAGAGGAAGCTTAGATGGCTGGAGAGTGCCGGGTGTCAGAGAGAGAGAGAGAGAGACAGAGAGTGAGAGGAGAGTGAGAGTGAGCGTGAGAGTTAGAGCGAGAGTGTGTCTGGGTGTGCTCCTGAAGGATCTGCTTCTTGCCAGGTGCCTCTCATGGATGTGGATGGCGGGAGCGTGGGCTGCTCGGGCAGCGGTGCTGATGAGACCGAATGCCCGCAGCAGGAGTCGTAGCCGAACTTCTCGAAAAGGGCTCCGTCGAGCTCGACGACCAGCCTCGCCTAATACACAAGCGATCACAAAAAGAATTTAAAAAAATGTAAAACAAATTGGCATCCTGCACGGATCTCCACATTTCCAATACCACCGGGTTGGCCGGGCGGCGGTCGCTTCGTCGAAAAAAGTCTCGCAGCCACCATGCTTGGACCCGCCATGCCCGCCGCTCGATGTACCCGATTGCATAAAAGACCGCACTTTTGACCATTCCACCTGCGGGGCTGGGGCTTCCTGAGAGCTCTGGTCAGAAGCCTTCATTGAGCATATGTCCGGGTCCGGGCCTGCCCCCCCAAGCTTTCGAAGTCTTTCAGGCCTTACGCTGGAAGCCGCTTGGAAATCATGTCTCAACCGGAACCTCCAAAGTCTCTGAGCTCCGAACATCCTGCGATATCGGCATCCAAGGATTCCGTGTGCATCCAGCAGTCAGCCAGCTCAGAAATGCTCGCGCTGCGTATCGCCTGGACGGTTTGAGCAGCCGTTTCCTGTGCCATGCCTCGTACCAGGAAAGCATTGTCGCGGATGTCCATGTCAGGATCTTGGGATAGGTACTTGCCGTGGAAGCGCCCACTGAGCAGTCCCAGCTTGACATGCTGGTGACCCATGAACTTGATCCAGGCGCGAAATCGCTGCACATCCTCTGGGCCGGTGAAGCCGTTCTGCGAATCGCGTCCTACCAGTCGCTGGTGCGCCTCGGGGTCGCGCCGGCGTAGGTCCGCCATGACCCCTGCTCTTCTGTTGGCTTCAGACTGAAAGGCCCACAAGCTGAGATAAGACTCGCACGGGTTGCGCACAGATGCAAGCAAAAACTCGTCCTTTGCAACGCCAACGGCCCTCACTGCCTTGGCCTCGGGGATAACATTTAGCCTGTGTGCGGGCATGACTTTAAAGAGATGAGAGATGGCATATCGGCTCCCGGTTTTCGGGAACCTTGCGTAAGCAAGTCGCGACTTGCTACCCCTGCTGGGTTTCGCCGGTGCCGGCGCTGCTGGCACTGGCACGGCCGGCGCTGCTGGCGCTGCTGGCGCTGCTGGCACTGCTGGCACTGGCACGGCCGGCGCTGCCGGCGCTGGCGCCGCTGGCGCTGCAGTCTGGGGAGGACTGCTGGCTAAGTCTTCGCTTGGCTCGGGTGCAGCTTGCAAGCCGTTCTTGGTGTCGTTTGAGCGCACGGACGTGCGAGCAGAATCAGACTCCGCCGAGCTTTGCGGCGGATTTGGGGAGGCGACGCCCACACCGTCGGTCTGCACCAGCGGAATAAAAATGTCTCTCGAAGCTCCAGTAACGACGGATATGGGGCCGCCCTGCGTGTAGAGCAGAAACACCAGCCACATTGCAACGAAGAAGGTGCCAGTAAAGGCCCGGGCCATGTGGGTCAACATGCCCGTGACTCCGCGAGGAAAGAATGACAATAGACCTACTTTGAGAATCCCAAGGCTTGCAGTCTACTTCCGACATCTTGGGTCTCCCTAACATCCGCTGTGTCTGCCTATCTCTTCCGCAGATGGCTGCCTTTCACAGGTACAGAGAGCTTGGGGCCTGAGCAAGCAGTCACAGGACCCGATTGGGACAGCTAGCAGGGCTCCCGACTCGTCCGGCGCTCAAAATTCAGTCGCTTGAAACCTCGCAAAGAATTTCGCACGCATGCGCCGATTGGGTAAAGCCAAGAACCCTGCCTTCTCGCACCCCGAAACTCGGGAAGTGTTGCCCGAGAGCTGTGAGCCCAACGGCAACAGATATAGCGAAAGGGACGTCTACGTGGTCATGCCCGTCATCTGCACTGGTCAATTGGAGACTACGGTGCTGCGGCGCAGGACGGAGATGGGTCTGAAATAGTTTGAGAGATTATGGTTCAGGACAAACCGTCAAGATGCTGGGAATCGAGACCTCTGCATACATGATGACAGATGTGCGCCCAATGGAAGCCGGCGAAGCACGAGAATTCCCAGCCCAAGTCCCAACCCCAGGTGCAAGCCCCGGGCCCCGTCAGCTGAGCCTGGAACGGCTTCGTCGGGTTTTAGGGAGAGGTCAAGGGCGCGCAGTTATGGTACAAGCTCGATAAGATATATAACCCGGTTACATTCAGGAATATACCAGCTCGATACGGTAACACGGCCCTGCCAGACCAGGGCTACACAGACAAAGGGGCGGTCAACACAAGCACCACTGACACAGGTGAACTTCACGCGGCAGTCAAAGCTGTTCACTTGGTAGTTGTGAGTGTTCTGTCGCTGCTTCTGCTGGAAGCCGCAGCATGCGACATTGTCGCAACTTGTCGTTGCAGCCCCTGTGTTTCCTTTCCCTCCTGCTTCTCTGACTAAGCATTTTGGGGAGCTATCTGGCTTGAGCATTCCTACCGGGCCATACCAGCGCAAGCCTTGCACAACTACCTGCCTCGTGGCCAAAAGCCGCCCAATGCTTTGATGGGATGCTTCAACAAGATACACCCGGCTATGCCCTCATCGGCACCATTCTGGCCTCCAGGTTCACAGGAAGGCTGCCGACACCAGCTGTGGTGTCCACGCGGCCAAATACGCCTTCTGCTGGGGCACTCGACATGTTCGGGTCTGGACAGGGTTCGACGCGCTCCAGCCACGGAGAAGAAAAATGGCAACCGCTTCACCCATGCGCAGCTCGCCTGCGGCTATCGTGATGTCCACCGGCTTGCCCTTGCACTTCTGCATGTCGGCACCTGATTGCCAAGCAGGATAGCTACGATGAAAGTCCGGAACCAGCCAAAAAAGCCTGATTGGTGCAAAAGGGCTCCAGGTTGTCAAACCCTGGCTGGTCCCTGCTTGAGGCACCCAGTGAGAGGCAGAGGTAGTCCGTAGGCACATCCCCGACGATGGTGACCTTGATAGTCTCAATACATCTTCCGTGCAAAGCTGGGCCCAAGGCAGCCTGCAGCTGGCTCCCATCAATGAGGACTCGAGCCGTGTCGGTCACCTCAGGGAACTTCCGGTGAAGAAATCGCTTCGACTCCGGCCGGCACTGCTGACGAGGGGCGTCGTAGTTCTGCGAGGCTTCCCCGAGGGGCGTGAGCACGATGTTGCCAGTGCCCCGCAAAATCTGCTCGGCGAAGGTCAGGACGATGTCGGTATCTGGGAGTTGAGGCATTCGCAACGTATGTAAATCAGAGTGACTGCTGCCGCTGCAAGGCACGCAGCCAGAACTCACCAGTCCCAGTGGCTGATGGGAACACCGTAGGTTCCGATCGCAGGGGAGTAAGATGTGATGCCTCGGCGCGAGATGCTGCAGCTCCCAGAGAAGCGGCGGGTCAAACTTTGGACCAAAACTCACAGCCAAGGCTCAGGATGTCCACCAATCCTGCAGCTCTAGGTCCCAACTGTTGACTCATGTGGCTCCTATCGGCTACTGGCTTAAGATCTTTCAGTGGAAGAACTTTCTGATGACCGAATGCTGCTTGTTCTGTCCCTCTCTCCGTGGACTTGGGCGTTGGGGGGTCAATGACTAGGCTGCTAGATCGATCTTTGTTGGCTCATGCAACTGCAGCTAAACATGTCTCACTGCCTGATACAGGCCGCTTGGGCTTCAGCAGACCATCCGCGCTCCCCACGGCACCAGTTTCTGATTGCAGCACAGTGTCGTAATTGCTGGAGCTCGGCAGAGCAGCTGCGTAGTTTAGGTTCACCGAGGTGTCCGTAAAACACTTTGCAGCAAAGACGACCTGGTACCTGACTCCATTCGTGAGGTCGAAACAGCAACATGCAAGAGCGGGTTCTGCCAGTCGCCTTTTGTGCCGGGTCACTGGCTGCAGGGCAGGATAGGGAAGGCAGTTGTGTCGATGGTGATGGTTGCCGAAGCGCCTGCGATGTGCCAGTCCTAACCCCATTCCTGCATCATCCATGATCTAGATATAGCCTGCCACAGACGACGACCAGAACTCAATGGAGCGGGCCATCTGGCATCTAAGACCCTGCGACATACCTCCAGGCGCACCTGACACGGTGATCTGCGCGTCGCTGCACTTCGGGGCCACCGAGAACGGCGTCTGACGCTGGTAGGGATCCTCCCGACAACTTCCGAGTGCTTGAGACATCCCCGGAAAAAATAAAAAGACGCCCGGCAAGACAACACCCTGAGCTTGGCATTTTTGTGCGGCGGTCCTGGATGCCCCAGGTCGGTGCAGTGCCCGACACATCCTCAGCCAACAAGCAGTCTCAAGGTTTCCTTGTGAGGGCATTGCTGGAGTGCCGCGGGTTCTGCCCAGGGAGCCGCAAAACCCACGCGGCTCTCTCATGACGCCAGGGTACGGGGTTTGCCTGGATATCTTCGGAGAAGGTGAAGACCTTGGATGCAGCTTCCTGTTGAACTCAGCAACACCGCAACAGAGCAGGGATTGCACAAGGGCGGCTTCACGGAGAACTCTGCATTCTTGGCCTCATTCTGATGGCTTCCACTTTGGCCCAGGGACGATGGTTGTTGTTACTGGCACGTTGGGCGACTCATCCGCCGGCGACATGCTCAGCAGCGTTGGAGCTGTGAAGTCGCCTCCGAGAGCTGCTGCAGTTGAATTTTCACGCACAGAAAAAGGAAGGGTGTCCGAATTCCGAATGGTCATGATTTTGATGATAGCAGATTCGGATAGCAGGACAAGAGGATCTCGCACGGTATGTGTTGGCCTGTGGTGAACTGGATGGAAAAGGCTGCGTTCGTGTCCGTCATGGCCAAGTTCTGGATGATGCCCGCATCGAAGGAAAGGGTGTACACTGTTTCCTGCCAACGATAACATCAAAACCAAGAACAAGGTTCAGCCGTGAAAGCCACACAAGCCGTGCAGCCAGAGCCTCCGCGAATACGATTTGCCGGCCACCCGCACTCGAGGCATCGTTCAGAAGAAGAGACTGGCCGCTGATGACTACCTGGGTGAGTCGCCGCCCCGAGCAGCATGCGCAAACGACGGTACATCGCTGGCACGGGTGTATGCAAAATTTATGGCACCAAGATACATCGCTGCTTGGCACAGATATCGTAGTCGCGGAAGCACTTGATGCACCAATCCCGGAGATTGCAGGCTGTATCGTTATGTAGCCGAAGCTGGCTTGGATGTTCTCCTTGGCTTGAGCAGTCTGAAACACCAAGCTGTCTGTAGCTACAACTACTGTAATGACTATGCACTTGAAGGGACCTTCGCAATCAACTGTTGCCTGCCCAAGCGTCTGCGAACTCGATCTCCACAATGGAGTTGGTCCGGACATTCTGGTTGTTGTTCGTCCACGCTTGCGAGTCCTGATGAATGCATGCGCTGCAAGTTCGGAGGCACGCAAGCACCACAGCAGTCCTGCACGTCCGAACCATCTGGCCAGCTGACGTCCTGATCATGGATTGTGGAATCACGACACTTTAGACACATCTTGGCAGGCACTGGTCAAGCTGGGCTAGGCTTCCACCGGATTCAATGCAGATACAAGTAGCAAAGTGTCCTGGAGGTGCGTAAGCGAAACCGTCCTCAGAAAAGCTCAGGGCTTCAGTCCCACCTACTTCGAATGGCAGCAACCCTGCACACACGAAGGCTTCGCAGGCTTATCCCATGCGCCCGAGCCGCTGAGTTTTCAAGAATTGCTGCTGCACGTCGCCATTTGCTAGCCCCAACCACAGGGCAAGGAGCCTGAGACACACGCGGCCACCGAGGCATGACACACGCAAAAAAATTAAGACAATCAACGTGGTAATGTGGAGTCCCTAAACGCTCGCAGTTCAACCCAACTCTGCACCTCGACCACGCGATGGACCCTCTCGTGCCCGGCGCCATTCGGGCGCCGAACCCGACGGCCTGATAGGCATCGCAACGTCTCAACAAATCGCGAGGCAGCGGCGGGAGATTTCAGCTGGTACCAGTTGAACTGCAGGAAGCATCCAGACCACTTCAGCGAAGCCTACTGATTTAGACACATGGCCGGCCTCACAGCACCCGGGCTTCCATCAGGACGAACACAGAACAAATCGATCTAGGTCAATGCGTGGGCATGTATCACTGTGCCTTCGCTTAACTTGAAGCTGGACTCCACCCGGTCTCTCTTGAGCTTGCAAGGTTCACTCGACATGCGCGTGCCCCGAACTGTGGCCAAGAACACC
>CAJNDV010028102.1:0-30151 GCA_905221635.1 Symbiodinium sp. CCMP2456 | reverse complement strand
AAAAAGCGGGGGCGTTGGAGGGGGGGGGGGAGCAGCCCGCAGCCCCCCCATTTGCAAACACCTGTATCACGGATTCTGAGAGGGATTTGCAAACCCCTTTATCATGGGTTCAGGGTTCCTGAACAACAGAATGCATGGCGTTAGCCCGCAGGGGGGTTTGGGGGGGGGCGCAGCTCCCCTATAGGTTTAGGGTTTAGGGCTTTAGGGGTTTAGGGTTTAGGGTTCAGGGTTTTTTGGGTTTAGTGTTTAGGGTTACTAGGACCCAACTATGATTTTATAAGGCATTTCCCTTAGTCGAGGGATTTTGGTTTAGGGTATGGGGTTTCCTTGCCTAAAGTTGACTGAGCTCCCAAAAGGAAAGCAATACTAAACCCCAAAACTGTTCACAACCTTCTACAACCGAAAACCTAAACTTCCTGTGCTAAGACATTTCAAAAATCCCAAAAAGGCCCTAAACCCTAAATCTCTGCTAAACCGTAAATCCTAAGCCCTCAAACTCCAGAGCCCGGGTGATGATTTGACCCTAAACCCTAGGCCCCTATAAACCCTTGGCGTTCTTCTGGTTGGCTCTTAGGACTTTAACTTTTGGGGGTTTCTATATGAACTATAAGAAGTAGGCTAAAAACCCTAAACCCCAAACCCTTTTCGGGTTCAGAAGCCAGCCTATAAACCCTGAAGCCGCTTTTGGGGGCTCCTTATCCTCGGGAGTTGACGTGACGTGGGTTGGCTTAGGTTTAGGGTTTAGGGTTTAGGGTACAGAGTCGCAGGCTTTTCAGCTTTTAGGACACTAAGACTTAGGATCTAGTGTCTAGGATGTAAGGGCTGCGAATTAGGATATCACGATCCTTTGACCGAGCTCCAGTTCTGCTGGCAGGAAGAACTCCACCAACAAGAAATACAAGTTCATGCGCTTCCTTCACCAGGAGGCATCCCTTTTTGGAAAGGACGATCCTCTGTTAGGGTTTCGGGTTTAGGAGAAGCCAAACCTAAAAGCCTCAACCACGAAACCCCAACCCTGGGACCTTAAATGCTGGCCGTAAACCTGAGAGTCTATCCTTGGCTTGTCTGGGCTGGGGTATTATATTCTATATGTGTATGTATGTATGTATGTATGTATGTATGTATGTATGTATGTATGTGTGTATGTATGTATGTATGTATGTATGTATGTATGTATGTATGTATGTATGTAGCATGCATGCATGCATGCATGCATGCATGCATGCATGCATTCATGCGTGCTTGCATGTATACATGCATGTCGTGTCATGTATGTATGTATGCACGCATGCATGCATGCATGAATGCATGTATGCCTTTATGCGTGTGCATGTGTGCATGTGTGCATGAACGAGTTAATGAAAAGGAATGAATTAGTTATCTAATTAACTAATTAATTAATGAATGTGCATACGTGTGTAGGAGTGTGTGTATGTGCGTATGTCTGTCTGTCTGTCTGGCTGTCTGTCTGTCTGTCTGTCTGTATGTCTGTCTGTCTGCCTGCATGTCTGCATGTCTGTATGTAGTGTAATCTAATGTAATGTAATGTCATGTTACAGCATGTAATGCCATGCCATGGTGTGTAATGGTGTAATGGTATGTAGTGGTACATAGTGGTGTGTATGTACGTACGTATGTATGTATGTATGTATGTATGTCTGTATGTATGTACGTATCTATGTGTTTGAGCGTACTGTACGTGTTTGTGCATGTGTGTTTGCATGCGCATGCGCATGTGTATGTGTCTGTTTGCATGTACATGCACATGTACATGTATATGTATACGTATATGTATGCATGTACGTATGTGTATGTGCGTGTATATATGCATGTGCATGTGTATGTGTGTATACTTGCATGTTTATGTGTGTGTGTGTCTCTGTGCAGAAGTATATGCACACGTACATGTTTATGCAAAAGTGCATGTGGCTGCACGTGTGTTTGTGTGCATGTGTGTACGCGTGTATGTGTGTGGGTGCATATGTTTGTGTGTGTGTAAGTGTGCATCCGTATATGTACGTGTGTACCACTGTGCGTATGCATGCATGCCATGTTGAAAGTATACTTGGACCAAGGGCATAAGCATAAGAGCAATACTCAGCACAGTGGCGATTGCTCGTTGTCGTGATGCTGACAAGGCTACTGGTAGTAGCGAACATGCAACATGCAGGCACCCGAACTCCCAAAGTCCTGAACCTTTTATTGCATGCTGTTGCTGCTCCAGGAGGAAGCGCCGGCATCGCGGAGCACCGGGTCAAAACAGGTCCCCGCCATAGACTGCGATCTCCCATGCCCCAAAACCAGCATAGGCCCGAGAATTCAAGGATAGGTTAGGTTGGGGTTGAAGCTTAGGGTGTCGAGTTTGGGTGGGGAGGACCGCCATGCCCATCCTTACTCGAGATCTCCTCCCGCAGCTTCGGCGAGCGAGTTTGATGTGATCTTCGACATGTCTCCGCATGTTCAACCGACTGGCACGACGGTTTAGCGGATGCATGTGCTAGGCTTTATCCGGCATTACCAGCTACGAGAGCTCCTCATCCCATGAAGTTGCCAGGCCCCGCCTCAAGCGAGCCAGGCAGAGGAGGACTTGTGCTAATATAGAAGCCTAAATAATTACCTACATTATTGTTAGGGTTCTTTAGCTATGTATCTCGGAAGGTCCATAGGCGCTAGATCGGTGGGTGTCGTTGGCCTTCTGCGTCGCTGCTAGAAGTATCGTCGCTTTCGTCGTCGTCGGCATGGTGTAGTGTAGTGTGGCGATATTCCCTAAACCCTAAACCCTAAACCCTAAACCGCATTTTTTTTTTTCATGTTGGGGTTGGTTGGGCAACTGTCAAGGCCAAGTTCCCAAACCGTGTGGCATCACACCATAGGGCTCTTACCTTCAGAGTCCCGGGGGATTTGGCTCCGCCTTTTTCCAAAGCCCAGGGCCAGGCCGGGCCTGGCTGCGTCCTCCGAAGCACGCCGAACGCATTGTTTAGGGTTTAGGGTTTAGGGTTAAGGGTTTAGGGTTTAGGGTTTAGGGTTTAGGGTTTAGGGTTTAGGATATTTCTGCGTTCTCCAACTTCATGATGGGAGCTAGGATTAGGGGACCCTCGGGGATATAGATCCTCTCAATAACGTCCCTTTTAAGGGAGCCAAAAGAAGGGTTCAGAAGGGGTGCCCTTTAAGGGGTACCCCTAATAATACTACCTACATGAATCGCACTACAGTGCTATAGCCGGTGGTGGGTAGTTTGCACTATGGGGTTGAGACCTTAAACGGAGTCATGCCGCAAGGAGCCCCTGCAAGACGGCCATGTGAAGCCAGGGCCGAATCCCCTACATGTTACATGCTCCCCCCTAAACCCTAAACCCTAAGCCCCCATAACCTCGAAGCCCTTAACCCTAAACCCCCATAGCCTCGAAGCCCTAAACCATAAACCCTAAAACCCCCATAACCTCGAAGCCCTAAACCCTAAAGCCTATACCCCAAATCCTCAACCTCCGACTCCGTGACGCGAGGAGGCTCCCGGGTTTTTCCAGAGCCTTTGGAATGGCGCAGCGGCCGCCATCGGAGTGGTCAGGCACAAATAAAAAATAGGGGCGTTAAGAATTAGAATAGGGTTTTTTTGGGCCGATAATACTGTCATTGCAATAAGGAGCCCGCAAAATAGTATAGCTAATTGTTCAGGCCCCTACAGTATGGGATTTTGAGCTGAGGCTTGGAGCAGCAGTGACTAGTTTCTTGGAGCTATAGTTTCTTTCATAGCCCACGAGTTTAGGAGATCACGTGATTGTATAATGCTGTCTACTGGTTTTGGGTCTTGGGCTTTTGTAGTTTATTCATGGATGCTCCAGAATTAGGGCTCCCTTTAAGTCTGCTTTGAGCGCGGTTACCAACAAATCGTTGGGAATTCGGGGCATTTCGGGCCTTGAAATGTCGCGTCAAGCGGAGAATGAAGGAATGGGCCTGGCATCTGCTATGCTGCTCGCATGAACCCCAAGCCTCTCTTGAATCGATCTTCCTTGGCCATGCTTCGGAGTAGTCCCAGCTCCGTGTTATGCCGCCGACCAGACAAGATTCTGACCAGAAGCCTCCGAGTGAAATGGAAGCTTCTAAAGCAGACAGTCCCGCAGGTCCAACAACGCGGAGTTCTTGCTTTCGGAGCCCGAACACTAGAACCTATCTTAAGCACGAGACTTCACCCTTTCCAGCAGTGTTCTAAGACTTATCCAGCATGCATCGGTCCTGGATGTTGGGCTCAAGCAACGTCGGTGTTCATTCAGCTGCCTTTTCCTCGCACGCTAGCCATGAAGGTTGCACTGTTCGGGGCCACAGGTGGCACCTCGCCCGGTCCGTTTAGGGTTCAAGGCTTTGAGTTTTTGGCTTACTGTCTGCATGATATTGCTGTGGTGTATGAATGAGGTCATTGCTTGTTTTCCTCTGTGTGTGCGCGTGTCTGCTTGGGTGTGGATTCTATGGTCATGAGGCACGACTGTACGCACATATGGCGATGCTGCTGCTTGTCGTTGCTACTACGGTTCGACTTTGTGGTTTCTGTAACATGAACGCTTGTAGTAGCAGTCGTTTGTCACTCGTCACCAGGTCACCAGTCGAATGCTCAGTGTCCAGCAGGCTGAAGTATGTCGGACCTGAAGCCCTAAAGCCCAGGCGCATCCCGAGATTCAGTCTTCCTAGTTTTGCAGACTGCAGACAAAATTCATACTGCTTACTACTGTACGCATGAGCACCTGTAACAACACGATCAGAAATCACATGGTCTTGGCTGCAAAAACCCTAAACCCTAGACCCTGCACATTAGTATTTGGTTTGCTCACCCCAGAGTGTCGATTGTCTTGCCGCAGAATAGCTGCACGAAGTGTGACTCCTCTAAGATCCTGGTCTTCAAGATCTTGACGAGAAGCTACAGTCAGTGTTTGATGTAGGGGCCTTAATACTTCCCAATACGATTTTGGGGGTTCCTTATATTTTTTGTATAGTATATCATACCTAAAACCAAATTCTAATTGTTCAGGCCCCTACATTACAGTCAGTGTTTGAGCAATCGTCGTGCAATACTCTCTAGCAGCTTCAACCGCTGCCGGAAAGTATCTCTCTGCGTGGACTCTCAACCACGTCCATCTACCACAATGTGTCCCGTGGCCTACCTGCAGCATAGTCCAACAAGCCAGCCGAAACCTAAACTCTGTGATTTTGTAATGACTTCCCTTTACCCTAAACCCATAAACATTATGTCTTGTTACCATCGTTTTGTACACCGGTACCAGCCTCATTTTGGGGGGGAGGGCGGTCTCTGGTTTCCTCAACCCGGGGCCCAGGGACCGGCGTCGAGATCCTCCGCCGGCTTCTTGGATCTGGGACTGTCGAGGACAACCCGAAATGGGGGGACCGGCGAACTCCGTTTTCGGGTTTTAGAGCTTTGGGGTCAGGGTTTCGGGAACTCCCAAACACAGATTTCGGGAAAGGTCCGGTGAACTCCCAGAACCTGAAGTTCAGGATTTTGGGTTTTTGGGGGTGACTCTCAACCCTAAACCCTAAACCCTAAACCCTAAACCCTAAACTGACACCTTGACCTCATGAGCTAACGAGGAAGGTCCCGCCAGTGTTTGCTGGAAAGCCCACTACACTTTAGAAGACCTCAACAGGTTGCGGTTAACTTCGGCTGTAGTGCCACCTTTTTTCAGGATTCAGAGCTGTCATGCACCTGAAGCCTAAAGCCCAAGAAGACCACGCAAACGGCATGATGGACCCAAGGACCTTAAGTCGTAATACCTTAAGGCCCGAACCCGAAACCTTTGCCTGAACTTTAAACGCTAAACGCTGCACCCTAAACTCTAAACCCTGAGCCCGAAGCCAGTCACCTGCAGGAAGTGCGATGCCTGGCCCGCAGCCCAGAGAAGTTGCCGCAGGAGCTGCGGGAGCAGACTGGCGTGCAGGTCCGGGCTTTTAGGGCTTTTAGGGCTTAGGGGTTTAGCGTTTAGGGAATTGGGCTTCAGGGGTTTCGGGTTGAGGGTTCGGAAGAGTCAGACGTAGAGGTAACCCAAGCGGTGCTTGTGCAAGTAGGTTTCGCGATCTTGATCTTCGGGTTCACGCTTGTGGAGTCTACAAGGACGGTTGATTTGGGGGACCAGGGTTCAGGCTGGTGGACCTTGCCGCGGTGCACTCAGACCCGTTTTCATGATGTTTCGGAGTCGTAACGTTTAGGAATCCAGAGCGTTAAACCCGAAATCCCCATCGGTCCCTGTTCTTGACGCTGTGCAGTCAGGGCATTCTAGCATCGTCAGGGCGGCTCCGTGTGCGATGATCTATATAAGAGAAGTGAGTGGGCGGTCTAGGGTGGGTAGTTCTGCAGGCTGCCGCACATTCCCGAAGCACATTTCCGTGACATCCAAAGCCAAAGCACGAAGCCCCCGAGCCCGAAGCTGTGAGCATGGCAGGTTGTCTCTGGATCTTCTACAGATGCCTCTGCTGTTGCCGAGACCTGCAAGGGAGTGGATGCAGTGCCCCGGAAGCGATACATCACATCTCCAAACTGTTTATTACGGACCCCCACAACCCCCTTTCGTTTCCTACCCCTCATTCGCAAGTCCCGGACTGCGAGGCGTTCAAGAAGCTTGCCACCGTGATTGTCAGTCTACCCTCAACCCTAAACCCAGGCCTCATATAAAGCTCAAGGAGAAGGTAAACCTTAGCTTTGAAGCTCAACCCTAAACCCTAAACCCTAAACCCTAAACCCTAAACCCTAAACCCTAAACCCTAGCCAAGGTGATCGTCAGTCTTGGGGGCCCGGGCAAGGGGCCGGGCGTAGACGTGTGCAGCCAGTCGCAGAAGGCCTGGCAAGTGCCGCCTTAGCCCGGAGTCTCCGGGTTCCATATTTAGGGTTTAGGGTTTAGGGTTTAGGATGTAGGGTTTAGGGTTTAGGGTTTAGGGTTTAGGGATATTATGGGGTTCGACCCACATCTCCAAGGTGAACATCCGACACCTGCCTGGCTAGGTTCATCCCCAAACCCCAGGCCCAACATCCGAAACTCTAAACCCTAATACCTCAAGTCCTAAAGCCCTTGATAAGAAGGAGGAGGTCAACAAAATTCAAAACACACAAAGCCCTGAACCCTAAAACACTCTACACCCTAAACCCTTAAAGCAACGACTCCTTCCGAGCCAAACGTACCTTATTGAGGGATCTTTCGGATAAGGATCCGTACGCCCTAAAGGCCTAAAGCCTATTCCTATCTTACTATTCAGGATCGGGGAACTCCGTTGGCGTGCGTGACTGTAGGGAAGCTGGGAGCATAGAGGGTTATGGCTCGAGCATCGCTCTTCGGGTTTCGGCATAAGGTGAGTTGGTGTTTAGGAATTAAGTTTGGGGTTTGGGGGTTTCGGGCTACGGCTCAAGACTTGGCGTTTAGGACAAGTTTAGGATGCAGGGATGTGAGGTTGCGTTTAGGCTCTCAGGCTTAGGGTTTGGGGTCGGGGATTTAGGGTTTTCGGCCCAGTTGGGGTTCAAGCTTACACCGAGCCACAAAGCCAAGTCCCTCTGCCGCAGGTCATCAACGAGGCTGTAGGAGCATCCGACTCCCGCATGGTCTGCGTCAGCTCTATCGGCGTGGCTGTCCAGCAGTTATGAGCTTCTTAAGCTTGGCAGTCTGTGTGTCACGTCGTCGCACTGAGGGCCTGGGACCTAGGAAAGATGCCTCATGTTGAGAGAGGAATACACGATCGAGCAAGTCGTTTTCCTCGCAGCTGATGTTTGCGGCTGCGGGGCGCAGTGCAGATCTTGACTTTGATGAGCCCTGACAGCTTCTGCACGGGGGTACAGACCAGAGCTCAGAGCAACCCTAGAAGTATGTCGGCCGTCGTGCAGGCTAGTCGCCCCCATGCACTTGTGGACTGTTCTGGCTGACCCTGCCAGCCGCAGCCCCCTTGCTAGCTTGAACAATCAGTCAGTATGTACTATACCTGCACAAGACATGCATGCAGACAGACAGACACAGGTACGAACGTACATACATTCATTCATATGCACAGACATACAAGCACATGTTTGATGTCAGCATGCGGTATGGGTGTCTGTCTGAATCTCGTAGTATCATCTGAATCCGGCCTTCCGTTGCTGAAGCTTGTCTTTCTGCGCGCTCGTGCGTTGTTCCAGAATCCTAAACTCAAGGTGAAAGCCGTTAGCCCGAAACATCCCGAAACCCGAAACCCTGCAGCTCCTACGCTGCAGGTAGGAGACCACTACCAGCACTGCAGCCTTTTCGCGAAGTTCTTCGCGAGCTGGATCATCCCACAGGCCCTTGCGGACAAGCACCTCCAGGAGGAGCACTGAGCACTTCTTCGTGTGATGGTACTGATTGTTAGTGTTGCCAGCATCCAGTTCTGATGCGTTCTCATGGCACCATCGGCGTTGTTCTGGATTCTGCTTCTCTTCCGGGTTTGAGCGCAGACAGTAGTTCATTGTGAGAGAGACCAGAAAGGGCAGCCCTGCGAGGAGATGGTCAGGACGTTGAAGAACTGGGTCGTCGTGCGGCCGGGCGGGCTCATCGACGGCGAGGGCAAAGGGCACTGGCATGCCGCAGAAGATGCCTGCGGCGCGTACCCCACCATCCCACGAGCAGATGTGGCCGACTTCGTGGTCAAGGCGTGCCCCCTCAAAGCCTAGGTTTCAGGATTTAGGGCAAAGAGCCATAGAACCCTACAGTGCCCTTTACGGGGACCCCTTCTATAGCAGCCTATAGTACCTGTACCCAAGATTTCGTTGTCCTTGTCTCTGTCCCAGGAGTGCCTGCCGCCCAGTGACCAGTGGCTCCGACGAAACGTAGCGCTGGTCACGAAGAAGCCGAGCCGTGCGCGGCAGTGCTTCTCAAAGACGGCCACCGACCCCCAGTGATGCCTATACAGCGGCATCATCACGCCCTTGTGTCCGCAATAAAACATTGCAGACCTGGGAACGCCTTTAACTTTTCCGTTTTGCTGTACAGGAGGTCACACCGAAGCTTTGGCATCCAGCTGTTTGGGCGAGGGTGCCGGAGCCATTTTGCACAGCAAAAGCTTCTCTTCGACAGGCAAGAGACAAAACAGCACTCGAGCTTCAAGACTTCGTCGTTTGATCTACTTTGGAAAGCAGTTTTGCTTTCTCTCTCGCTCTCCACTGTACATGGGCTGACAGCCTCATATGCTCCACAGACCTCTACCTAACTCTTCATGCACTACATAAGCTATGTACCCTTTTCGGGGTGCTTATCTGCTTCTCTCAGAGGCCCTGAAACTGTGCATAGGGGGACTCCAGCATTCGAGGTAAAGGTCTTGAGGGTTTGGGGCTTAGGGGTTTTGGTTTCCAAGGGCCGGAGAGGTCCAGGGTGGACATGTGTTGGGGAGTTTTTCTTGTGGCTTCAATCATTCGTCATGCAATATGGGGGTTTCCGAAAATTGGGGACCCCAATATAGTACCCTAAATAGTATTAGTAGGATCCTTATTATAAGGACCCCAAAATAAGGTACCCCTTGTTTTCGGAAACTCCCAATATGTTGCACATCGTGTAGAGAAAGAGGGAGCTATGCTGATGTCGAAGACCATCTTCGACCCAGCTGGTGCAAGCGAAATCTGCACAGGTGTGCAAAAGTGGTTACCCTTCCTCCTAGGTTTTGGAATATCCTTCTGGCAAACTTTGCTGCGGCAAATAATGCGCTTGTGTGGCACATTGCTTCGAAACTCCGAACATACACAGCTGTCCTATTTGGCTACATTTAACAGCATGTATCATAGTGACGGTAGGTTCGACCGAACTAGTAGAAGCTAGAAGTAGCAGCAGTCCAATATGGCTCTCTGCCCCCACCCACACAGTAAAGCTTCAAAAACGCTTCATGTAGACGCCGACATAGCTTCTCGTCCGGTTCGACGTCCCCTAAGCCCGGGACCCTTGTCCTTGCCTTGCCAGTGACATCGTCACAGCCATCAATGCAGAGACGGACTCCGAGGACCCTTGCATTGTCAAGGTTTTGGGCTTAGGGTTTCGGGTTCAGAGTTTGTTGCTACTTCAGGGCTCGGGGTTTAGGATTCAGGCTTCAGGGTTTAGAGTTTAGGGTAGTCTTGGGCCCTGGGGTATGGCGGAATCTAGGCTGAAGCCCCTGTGCGCTCACTTCTTACTTATGCGCAGACTCAGAACTAACATGCCTTTCTGCTGCAGCCTCGCTCAAGAATTGCACCAAGGACCCGAAACCTGGGTGCCACGGCTTCCAGATTCTCAGCCCCCGAACCTTGCAATTCTGCGCAGGATGAGAAGCAACAGGCGAGTTCCAAAGACAGCAAAGAAGGCTCGGGAAAGGAATACAAAAGGGGGCCAAAAGAATATGATTCAAGGCTAGTGGTTGTGTTGTAATGATGGCTGTCAGATGCTGTCAGCAGCGGGCACTATTGAGACCCCGGTATTAGCAGTACTCGGACGGCCCCGAATTCCCCTGCCCCAGACGATGGATGCCAGATGATAGAGCTTAGGGTGTAGGGTTTCGGGCAGGGTTTGAGGTGTAAGGTTTAGTGTATGGGGCATCTCGGGTTTAGGATCTGTATCTAATGGCCCAAGCAGAGATCTGATAAAGCCCTTCTGAAGCCTGCTATCGGTCCCACTGTGAGAAGGCAAGTCGTCCGAGGCAGAGGCCAAGGACAAGGCACGATGGGCACTTCTTGTTCACGGTCTTGGGTTTGTAGAATTGCGACTTTTCTGGTTTATGAGGGTTGGTATGGGAGGTTTCGCAGTCGCCTTGCGGCTTTAGGATTAAAGCTGTAGTTGTGTAAACTTCGGGTTTAGGCTATTGGTATTTCGCGATCTATAAGCTGGAGGCTTGGGCTGTAGGGTTTCGAGTTTGGGGTTGGGCCGGCGATTAGACTATTAGAGTTGAGGGAAATTAATATTATACTATATTATACTATATTATACTATATTATACTATATTATACTATATTATACTATATTATACTATATTATACTATATCATATTGTATTATTTTGATTCCTTACTTTGACACTGGGGGTTGGCTTTGGCGGGGGCTCTCGAT
Source organism: Symbiodinium sp. CCMP2456 (assembly GCA_905221635.1). Taxonomy (NCBI): domain Eukaryota; class Dinophyceae; order Suessiales; family Symbiodiniaceae; genus Symbiodinium; species Symbiodinium sp. CCMP2456. Next base: position 19,095 of record CAJNDV010028102.1, on the reverse strand, counting down.
CTTCAGGCCGTTGCTTGCGGCTGAAGAGCAAACCCTGGACGCCCCAAGATGCGGTTTAGGGTTTAGGGTTTAGGGTTTAGGGTAGCACCCGGCATCAAGGTATCCGGGTGCCCGGATCGGGGAAAAAAGGAGAGGCCATAGTACAAGAAACCCTAAACCCTAAACCCTAAACCCTAAACCCAAAACCCTAAACCTTAAACTCCATGAGTCGGAGGCCCAGGGTTTTCGGACATCCTAAGCTCTAAACGTAAGTCCGGAAGCCTGCACCCTAAGCCCCCAACCCCAAACCCTCAACACTAAGGGCAAGTCCTCATCTCCATAGCCTCAGCCGGCAAAAAGCCTCTTAACACTGAAATCCTGATGCACAAACAGTTTGAGGAGGACATCAAACAGCATCAAAAACCGTACGCCCTGACTCTGAACGCACGATGACATCCGAAACCCTAGAAGCCCTACCCTAAAGCCGGGTTGTAGAAGTTTGGGCTTTAAGGTTAGAGTAGTTGGAGGATCATGGGGCTTAGTAAGTAAGGTTATGACTACCTTAATTGGGGTTATAATTACTTATAAGTATACTTACCTTATTTATAGCCCAAGTTACTAAGTCCCATGATCCTCCAAGTAACCCTAATCCCCCCCTATAGAACCCTCATAGATCCCTTTAAGGACCCCTTTAAGGAACCCTAGTTACTAAGTCCCATGATCCTCCAAGTAAGATGTTGAAAAAGGCGAGCTTTAGAGTTGATGGCTTCGGATTTCGGGGGCTTGAGAGCACAGGAGAAGTCCAGCAAGACTTCCGCGGAGGAGGACTGGTGCACCTAAACCCTAAACCCTAAACCCTAAACCCTAAACCTTAAACCTACATGTAGAGAGCGATTTGTGGGAGTCTGGGGCTCGTCGGCATCCCAGGGTTAGGGTTCGGGTTTGGGTTTAAAGTTTAGGGTTTAGGGCCTAGGGTTTAGGGTTTAGGGTTCAGGGCTTTAAAGTTTAGGGTTTAGGGCTTAAAGTTTAGGGTTTAGGGCCTAGGGTTTAGGGCTTAGGGCTTTAAAGTTTAGTGTTTTGGGGGGTTTAGGGCAGTTTAGGGTCTGGTCTGAGGGCTCGGGGTTTAGGGTGTAGGGGTTCGGCCGGTTAGGTTTGCAGCAGTCAAGGCTTTACAGCTTCTGTAGGCCTGATGCTGAGAAGACTCCGGATCTGGACACCTGTCTGTCGGACTTACCCAGGAAGAGCCCCGAAATCCCATACCTAACGTTCTCTTGTCTCAACCTTCTCCACGTGAAGCAACCTTGTTTTGAGAACCGTTATTCCTAAATCCCACGGCTCCCAAGTCCCGGAACCCCAAGCCAATAAGGCCCAAACCAGGAACCCACACTCGAAGCTGCTGACATCTTCGGAACCCGAAGTCTGACACCCAAGGTCCCGCATCCGAAGTTTCCTGAACCCTCGGGGGCAACTTGAACTTCTCGTGCCGAGCCCGAGCTTTTCTGAACGCTTCCACCACTTGCGACCACGACCACGACCGCTCCCACTACGACGACGACTTCTTCTGCTGCCTACTTCTCCTACTTCTGGTCCTGCTCCTGCTAACACGAAGATCCCACTACGAGTTTTTCCCGGCAGGAGGAGCAGTATGTGGAGTGACTCTGGCAGCCTTGGTTTTCGGATTTTACTGTGGGGGCTTTCAGTTTAAGGGTTCATCTTCGAGAGTCCCAGGATGCGACTTGGGGGGGCGGTCTCGGTGTATGGTTAGGGTTTAGGGTTTAGGGTTTAGGGTTTAGGGTTTAGGGTTTAGGGTTTAGGCAAAGGCTCTAGGGTTTTGGGTTCAGGGTTCCAGGTGCAGCCTTGAGGGTACAAAGTTAGCTTCGCACGTTTGTCTTCGGAGCTTCAAGAGAGTTGGGGGGCTTCGGGATCAGACTTGCCTAAACCCTAAACCCTAAACCCTAAACCCTAAACCCTAAACCCTAAACCCTAAACCCTAAACCCTAAACCCTAAGTTTAGGGGACTCGGAGTCTCCAAGAATTAGGATTTTGGGGGCCCTAAACCATAAACCCGGAACCCTAAACCCTAATCCTTGAACCCTAAACCCTGATCCCATGGCCGTTCGAGTTAAGGGGGGTGTTCGGGAATCAAATGCTAGGTCTCGGGCTTGGGAGCAGTAGAGTTTCGTTCGAAGATCTGGGCTCATCCTACGAAGCCCCAAAACCCAAAGTCTTTAACCCCTACACCCTAAACCCTAAACCCTAAACCCTAAACCCTAAACCCTAAACCCTAAACCCTAAACCCTGGGTCCTTCCGGCTTTGAGGGCCGGCGCGCAGAACAGAACAGGGCTTCGGGGGGATACTTTTGAATCATCAGGCCAGGGATGGCAATCCTTCAGCTTCTACTTGGAGGATCATGGGACTTGGTAAGTAAGGTTATAACTACCTTAATTGGGGTTATACTTACTTATAAGTATAGTTACCTTATTTATATATTTGCCCGGAGAACCCAATACCCCTGAATGAAGGAATATGCCTCGAATCAGAATACTAAGGCCCCCTATAATTTAAGGTATATTCCTTATAGTTAAGGTATCATAATATTAAGGCCCCTATAATTTAAGGTATATTCCTTAGTTAAGGTGTATTGGGTTCTCTGGGTGACCCTGGACCTGTACCCTGCCCAGAGCCCAGAAGGCTGTTCCGAGGCCTTAGATGTAGATTAGCGACGTCGGGCCTTTGTTCTTCCTTCGGGTTTAGGGGTTATTGCTTTAGGGGCAGGGTGTAGGACTATAAACCGAACATGACCACCCTGAAGGTTCAGCTGCAGGTCGTTCTTGCCGTTGTTTCTGTTGCCAGTGGCTCAAAGCCAACATCTCCATTTCTACCAAGCCTCGGTTCCGCCTTAGAGGTTCCCGTTACAAGCCCTAAAATCCCCGAAACCGCAGCTGTAGAACGCTACTCCCTAAGCCCGAGACCCTAAAACATGTAAGGTATGTCTCTCAGTTCTGCGTTTACCTGGGGGTGGATGCCACAGCAGAGCCCGACCTCATCACAGAGGCTGGGAGCTGCAAAGTTGGTTTGCTTTTGGGATTCATGTCTTATTTAGTTAGTTTCTTTAGAAGGGGAGGGTCTGGGGGCTTTATTTGGGGAGCGGGGGGGGGAAGGGGCGGAGCTGCAAACTTGAGGATGGCTAGGAGATCTTTTCTGTACAACTACATTTCTCGTTTGCCTTACAGTCCCGCATTCACAAATCTCGAGCTGAGCTTCAGCACCCTAACACTGGATTCTTCCCCCAAATCCCACAGTCCATGTTGGATCAGAATGACGAGAACAACAAAATTATAGGAGGTACGGGAGAGTGGTGGCCCCGGTAGCATTCGTTGTCACGATAGACATGGCAGTAGTGCGACAATAACGTAGGAGAAACATTAAATGGACGACTCATAGTAGTCGCAGCGCTAGTGATGTCCATCCTGAACCGAATGTTGCCCGCTGTCAGTGTTTGTTCCCAGCATCATCATCACGACCAAATCATCACGGATGGAATCGCTAGCCGAGAGGTCATGCAGCTTGCAGGTGCAAAGAGGACACTGGATCCCAGATACATGCTTACCAATGGCAATCCGTCGGGCAACATCAGTGTGTAAACGAAGGATCGATACCAGAATCTTCGCAGATGCTGAGCACATCAGCCATACAAAGAAATTTTGGCGGCGGTAGCTTCACCAGACATACCATCATAGCAATGGCACTCACCAGCATATGCCATGAAGATCAGTACGAAGATAATCGCAGCCACAATGCTACCCACAACTTCCCAGTAGCAAGAGCAAGCAGAAAAGAACTACCATCGATGGATTATACGTGAAGTGCCTGAATGACCAGCATGACAGCCGGTTACATCATGCACGACATCCTCACCACCAGCATATGCAACATCAGTCGTAGTTCCAGCCTCATCTGCATCGCCTGCCTCATCCTCCTTCTCCTCATCCTCAGCTCCATGATCGCCTAAATCATTACTATGATCACCACCATCACGTTTTCAATCGGCAGCAGCACTCCGAGCCTTCCCAAGCGACGCAGCGGGTGCTCTTTGCGTACGAAGCCCTGCAACCTTTCGGACCCAGACGTCCTTGAACTCGCCACGAGGTGGACGACTACTTGCGACGGCCCCTCCCGGCGGGGTCCGGTCCTCGGCTTTCCGTGATCAGCGGCTGCAGGTTTACAGGCTGGTTGCCTTGAGGTTTTGAGGTGTGCTTCTTCTAAGGTTAAGAGCCCAGGTTGTCGGGTCCAGCGTTTAGGCTCTGGTGTTCTTTAACTGGTGCGTGAGGGTCAAGATGGCTGCGGGCTGCGTTGGAGAGTTTAGGACCAAGGCCGTTTAGACCGTTGTGCCGGCTTCTCGGATTGAGGTTGATGTTCAGGGTTTAAGACCTTCGGGCTTATCCTGCAAGGCTGCGTGTGCGAGGCCAGAGGGGGTTCTATAAATGAACTAGTTCCGGTATGTCCTACATGACTTTTTTGGGGTCCAATATAATATACTATAACTAATGCTCTAGTTCTGTTGAGCTATAAAGAATGGTGTTACCCATATGTTGCTCTTTCTCATTTTTTTAGCCTCGACTTGAGCAGAAGCACTCAACCACGAACGCCGACCCCGAAACTCCAACTGCAGGGCCCAACGCCCCAAAGGGGGCGTATAGGGGTTCAGGGGTTTAGGGGTTTAGGGTTTAGGGTGTAGGGGTGTATAGAAATTGTTAAGGGTTTGGGTGCCAATAAGTTTGGACCGAAAGTTTTGACCGAAACGTTTTGAACGAAAGTTTTGAACGAAAGTTTTGATTTGGAACCATGTTTTGAATTTGGTGGGCCGAGCCTGGGCTGGGGCTGGGCCGGGGCAGGGCTGCTGGGCTGGGGGGCTGGCCTGGGCTGGGCTGTGCTGGGCTGGACTTGGGCAGGTAAGGCAGAAGAAGGGACTGGGATGCTTTGTTCGGGGGCTGCTGTTGTCCTGGTGTGGAGAAGCAACTTGGACAGCAGGTCTACAGCCTCGTGCATGGATTGGGAGCTCGCTGAAGCTCATGGGTCGGTTTGGCATGTCAATCAACACTAGCAAAGCAGCAGATTTATATAGCAGCCACGGGCCGGCGAAGGTAGAAACGGTGTCATCCGTGCGCCGAGATGCCGACCGTCCGGACAGCCATTATGCATCATCATGTTTGTGCATGGCCGTTTTAGGGTTTAGGGTTTAGGATTTAGGGTTTAGGGTTTAAGGTTCAGGGGTTCAAGGTTTAGGGGTTAGCGTTTAGGGTTTAGGGTTTAGGGGTTTAGGGGTTTAGGGGTTTAGGGGTTAGGGGTTTAGGGGTTTACGGGTTTGGGCCCTTAGCCCTAAGAGCTCATGCCCAGCCCCTCTGAAGCCTCTGCCCCAGGGCTCTGAGGATCATGGCCCCTAGCCTTCAAGCTAGAAGCCTGTGGCTCTGAATCCTGGGGTTCAGGATATACAGCCCCAGGACCGACATTTCAGCAATTGTTTGAAGGTACTGACTCTACAGGTAGACCCCTGCACCCTACGATTGCAAGGGCTCGAAAATTTCAGACACGCGTTCTCTGCTGAGACTTTGGGACCACCAAGTTCCAAGTCCCGAGACACCGTGCCGTACACTCCTAGACGTGCTTCTAAACCACTCACTCATCTCCCTGAACCGAAACCCTAAACCTCAGAACCCGAAACCCTAAACACTGAACCCCAAACCCTACCTGAACCCTAAACCCTAAACCTAAACCCTCACATCTCGAGCCCAGGTTCCTGGGCCCTCAGGCCCTGCCCTAGAAGCCCGAAGAATTGCTCATCCTATTCCCTGGTGTTCCGCATTTTACAAACTACCAGAAAACCCAAACCCTATTCCAAGTGTTAAGGCACCAAAATCAAAGATACTAAAGCAATTACAGTTGCCCGTCAGGGCAACCCTTATCGAACCCTTGAACTGGACCCTTCTACACCAGCCATTCTAATGATTCAGGCCTCGAAACTCAACACCTCTAGTAGTGACCCTTACAATAACCCGTTTAGAACCCTTTAGGGGGAGCCCTTCTAAAGAAACCCCAGTCTAAAAAATCAAGGCCCCCTTCATTTTTCGTCTGTTGATCCCTGAGCCCTGAACCAGTGACCTCCGGCTTCCGATTCCATTGCTTCCAGACTTGTCATGGCCGTTAGGGTCTAGGGGCTTTAGGGGTCTTAAGGTTAGGGTCTAAAGTTTAGGGGTTCGTTATGTTTCAGGGCCTTTCTTGGCGTCTGCTTTGGGGTTTAGGGTATAAGACCAACGTTATAGCTGTCTCATGCTTCTCGTTTAATAAATAAATAAGTAAATAAATCAATTAATCTACATATATATATATATATACACACCTATGAATAAGTCCTAGAGTTTAGCTTATGTAGTACTCGATACGTGTTGTGCATGCCTAGAGCTATTGCAATCCAGCAAGGTCTAAGCCTTTAGAGCTTCGAGAAACCCTAAACCCTAAACCTCTATACCCTAAGCCCTAAACCGTTAAGAGTTCAGCTGAGGTGGACCAGCCACCAGACAGGTGAGGACTGCGAGTACGGCTCCGGCTACACGTGCCCCGGTTTTTGTCGAGGCTTCTGTTGCTTGGGGGTTTAGGGTTTAGGGTTTACTTGGATTTTGTGATAATCCCGATCCCGGAGACCGGGATAAACCGAGACACCTGGAAGCTGAACCCTGAACTCCGAGATCCTGTATCCTCATCCTTTACTCTCGGGGGCCACATCACGAAACGTTTCATTTTAAACCCGTTTCATGAACACGAGAGCCCCGGGACCAGAAAAGCAATAGAAGGGTCCATGAAGCTTGGGAACGGGCCTTTCGATGTTCGGACTGGTGCCGTCGTCGAATTAGCACGACAGTTGTAAGACCACGGGTGATAGTGCACTTCGGTGTAATGTAAGCGGGCTGGTTCTGGTCATGACGGCGGTTGTCATGGTGATGATGATGATGAGGATGATGAGGATGATGAGTTGATGAGTTGATGATGCGTCGTTGTTGTTGATGATGATGATGCTGTTGGTGGTTGACGACAACAAGTTTCCCAATTGTGTTTAGAGTTCGTGGGCTTGGGGTGGACGGTAGTTCATGGCTGTTCCTTCTTTACGGTTTGGGGTTCCAAGTCCCCAGCTCCAAACCCTCAACCTAAGAGTCCCAAAGCGGGACGAATAAATATTCGAACTCTAGCAATCCTAAGCCTAAAACCCCAGATGGTAGAGCTCTAAACCCTAAGCCCTAAAGCCTAAACCCTATAAGCCTCGGCGCCTACAACCCGAACTATAAACCTATAACCCAATGATCTTGGAGCTAAGATTAGGGGGACCCTTGGGGATATAGACCCTCTCAATAAGGTCCCTTATAAGAGAGCCCAAAGTAGGGTTCAGAAGGGGTACCCTTTAAGGGGTACCCCTAATCGTACTACCTATGATCCTAGCACTATAACCAGAACTATAAACCTAAACTCTAAACCCTAAACCCTAAACCCTAAACCCTAAACCTATGATCCTAGCAGAGGTATTTCATGCAGGCGGCCACGGGTCGCACGCAGTGGACGCGACCGGATGAGGACGACACCCGGCAGAGTCTTGAGCTCGTGCTCTCCCACGTAAAAACCGTCTGTTTTCAGGGTTTTAGGGTTTAGGGTTTAGGGTTTAGGGTTGCATCGCATGGTTAGAAGTTATCCCACGTACGTACAAACCGTCTGTTTTCAGGGTTTGTCAGCATCACATAGTTAGAAGTTATGGGGTTTTTAGGGGTTTAGCGTTGCCTAGTTTGTGTTGGAGGGCCTCTGGGTTTTGTACTCAGACGCTTTGTGTTTGGAAGGTTCAGGTTTCAGGGTTCCGACAGCAAACCACCAGAAGCTTGGAACATGGGCTTAGGCTGACTACTGCCAGGATCCCTTATACTTTACCTTAAGGGCATGAGGATTCTAGTGTTCCAATTTTATGGCTTCTATTACAGGCTGGAGGCTCAGCGTCTTGAGTTTTCGTGTTTCAGGTCAAGACTTGATCAGGATTGAGGACCTGAACTCAAAATTACCGCAAGTCACACCGAAGGCACTTCTCCAAATCCACCACAATCCGTACGTACAGCTTGCATACCCTAAACCCAAAGACCCCAAACTCTAAACTCATAGGCCCTTGTGTTGGGGCTGTTGGGGAGGCGTTCCTCCGCAACCCCGGGCCCACCAACAAAAAGTTACTACAGCTTGGTACAAGAGTCTCCTGCGACTCTAACAGTAGACATGACACACTCAACCCTTAAGTGGGCATGTCGATAATGTAGGGGCCTTAAGAAGTAGAGTAGGAGTTTGGGGGTTCCTTACTATAGTTATAGTAAATATACATACCCCGAAACCCTTTTCTGATCATTAAGGCCCCTACATTAAGTTCCCAGTACTAGCCGAAAGGCCCTAAACCCTAGACCCTAAACCCAAACCCCCCTTGAGCCTCACACACGACCGGTCCGGCTCCAGAAGCTCATGCTCCACGTCCGAAGGGTTCGAGGTTTAGGGTTGATGGTATTCTTCCCGGGGATTTTTTCCTGAATCCGTGTTCCAAATGGAGGTCGTATCTTCTGGAAGTTCGTACTAATGTAAGTCTTTTGGCGAAGCCCTTCGTATTATAGTGGTTGTTCTGCTTGAGAGCCTTGTGCACTTCAGCCATCACCAGTTGGCCAGCATGGCAACACGAAGGCGAGCCCTTGTGCCAACTAGTTCAATGCAAGGATTAGACGATGAAAAGGTAGTGCACGTCGTGATGGACAATGCCGCTGATGCTTCTACCAGTCCCGATCCATCCTCATACCAGAATCATCATGACAACGACATCGAGGTTGCAGAAACGAGCAACCGAGATAAGCTCCAAATACAAAGATCCTTATTGCATGGATCCCCGCAACAGGGATCCAAGATCAACAGGACCTCTCCGTTTCGGAATCACTACGGTTCTGTAAGGCGAGGGAAGCCAACTTAAGCCTAGGAGCCCCCTAAACCTGAGCCCTCAAACCTAAGCCTCAAAATTCTAAGCCGAGGAATTCTTGCAGTACCTTCGGAAGAAGATGCGGCGAAAACCTGCTGCGAGAAACTTAGACTCGGGGCTTAGGGTTTAGGGTTGACGGGCTTAGGCCCAGAGAACCCAATACCCCTTAATTAAGGAATATACCTTAAATCATACTATCAAGGTCCCTATAATTTAAGGTATACTCCTTAATTAAGGTGTATTGGGTTCTCGTTTTTTTTTTTTTTTCGGGGTTCAGGTTTGGCGGCTTCGGGGTTGAGAGTTCAGGAGATGAAAACATAGGGGCTCGAAGAGTGTTAGGGGTTCAGGTCTCAGGGGCTTCCATATGACATAATATAGGGGCCTTAATAATTAGAATAGGGTTTTGGGGGTATATTATACGATACTTATAATAAGGAGCCCCCCTTCACCCGTAAAATAGTATAGGTAACTACTGAGGCCCCTATCTTAGGGGCTGGAATCATAAGGAGTATTTTATACGTGTAGTATCTTATAGCCTAGTACGCTGTACCCCAAAGGTCTGCTCTAATCATTACATACAACCCCGATATTAGGGGCTGGAGCGGCTCGGGGTTCCGTTTTGCATTCATGTTTTCAGGGTTTGCGGTTTGGGTTTCGGGCTTTCGCGTTCTTCGGGTCGACCTACCGCCTGAACCCTTAAACCCAACTCCCCAAACCCTAAACCCTAACTCCAAATTCTTCCCAAAACCACTAGCTACTACGATGTACGAGCAAGCTAGGAACCCAAGAACCTCAAGACATGTAGGCTTTGTACAGAATTCACGGAACTCTGCTGTGGAATGAGAAGGGTCTTGCCAAACCCCGAATAACTTCCTGCAGCGTAAAGGTTGGAGTCCTAAATTCCACCTTGTTGAGCATGTGGGGGTGAGGAGCTTAGAGAGCAGTTAGTTTCGGATCTCAGGGTTAGGTTTTCGCTTTAAGGCCATGCTTTTTGTTTATTCTTTTTGCTTTGAAGGGTCTAGAGCTGATTTGCATCCAAGGGGTTTCATGTCTTTCGTTAGGGTTACTTTTCACAGGCTGTCCACAAATTTTCGTAGAACTAGGCACGAGGCTGCGACCCCTTAACTCCAAGAATATGAGTGTCTATTATATTATATTATATTTTATATTATATTATATTTTATATTATATTATATTATATTATATTATATTATATTATATTATATTATATATTATATTATATTATATTATATTATATTTTATATCTGAATGTCCGCGGGTTGTTAACCTTTGCCTTTTCTTTGCCGTGCGTTGCTTTACCCTATGTTACAATGCAGTTGCCATTGCATACCCTACCATTGTCTCCCCTGCTGCTATTACCATCACCGGCCCCACAATAACCAACCCTAAACCCCAAGCCCTAAACCCTAAATGCCTAAACCCTAAACCCTATTAGTAGTCACGGGCTTCATCCAATGCCAACATCCTAAACGCAGAAGCCCAAAGTCCTAAACCCGAACCGACACACCTTAAACCAGAGACTGACCATCATCGGCTGGATGCAGTAGCTTGGTACCTCTTCGACGTACGCCCTAACCCCCCACACAAAAACTAAACCCTAATCCCTAAACCCTGAACCCTAAACCGTGAACCCCAAACCCTACGGCCGATAGTACCCGTATATGACCCATGAAGCAACCCTTTAACCCTAAACCCTAAACCCTAAACCCTAAACCCTAAAAGCCTAAAACCCTAAAACCCCAGAAACCCTAAACCCTAAAAGCAACCCTTACAGAGCCCTTAACGGAACCCTGACGCGAACCCTTAAAGGAACCTCGCTCCGTCGAGGCCGGCAGTCGGCTCTTCTTCGCGGCCCTGCGCGACCGCACGAGGTTGGGATGTTGAGGTTTAGGGCTCCAGCGCTTCTTTGAGGGCTGAGGGTTTGGGTTTAGGGTTTAGGGTTTAGGGTTTAGGGTTTTTTTACTGGGCTTTAGGGCTTAGGGCTACTGGGCATCATTACGGATCTTTTTGGGGGCTCAGGCGTTGGGGAGGGCTTTAGGGGGGATGTCGAGGCTTAGGGCTTTAGGACTGCCGGGAATAACCCTAAACCATTAAACCCTTGGATTTAAAGGTATTGTAGAGTTATAGGCCCTAAACCCTAGGCCATAAAGCCTTCAAGCCCTAACCCCTAAACCCGAAACCCTAAACCCTAAACCCTAAACCCTAAACCCTAAACCCTAAACCCTAAACCCTAAACCCTAAACCCTAAACCCTAAACCCTAACAAAAAAAAAACCCTAACATAAGGAGGACCTTTCGGTTCAGGGCTTCGGGGCTTCGGGGAGGGCTGCAGGGCTTCAGGGAGGCTTCTGGGGTGTCAGAAGGATTTAGGGTTTAGGGTTTAGGGTTTAGGGTTTAGGGTTTAGGGTTTAGGGTTTAGGGTTTAGGGTTTGGGGATTTAGAGCTTTTGGGGCCATGTCGCACAGGGCATAAGGGTTCTAGGATTTAGGGTTCAGGGCTTCCGGGCCGTAGGGAGGGCATCAGGGCTTTATAGAGCATTTTAGTGTCTGAGGGTTTAGGGCTTTAGGGAGGGTTTTATGGTTTAGGGCTGTAGAGCATGAGGAATTTAGGGTTCAGGGGTGAAAGGCTTAGGCAGGGATTTTCGGGTTTGGGACCGTAGGGCATGACGATTTTCGGGTTCAGGGCTTTAGGGCCTTAGGGCTTCGGCGTTTATGACGATGGTGTCAGGGCTTTGGGGTTTTTGAGAGTTTAGAGGTTTAGGATTTGGGGGCTTTCGGGCTTCAGTGACTCAGCCATGGCTTTAAGGTTTAGAGCTGTAAGGCGTGAGGATTGTTGCCTTTAGGCCTTTAGGGCCTTTAGGGCTCAAGGCTTCTGGGATGTTGGGACTTAAGGGCTTGATGTCTACGACCCCAGGACTTTTTGATGGTTTAAGGGCTTTAGACTTTTAGGATTTTTGGGGCTTTAGGACTTCAGGGGGGGTTAAGATTTGGGGCTGCAGGGCTTTAGGGCTTTCGGTTTTAGGGCTTGAGCTTCAGAGTTTTAGGACTTAAGTTCTGGGTCTTTCGTGCTGCTCGAGAACTTTTCCTTGTTGTAAGTTTTTGTAATATATCCCAAAGGCTCAAAGAAGAGATCTCCTGGGAAATGCTTGCAGACAGCAGCCACACGGAGATGACCGAGCTCGAGCTAAAGCAAGCGCTCGAGAATTCCTGGGAGCTCTGGAGCTTTCGCATGGAAGACCTGGCGGAGGAATTCGCATTGGCAGATCCGGAGCATCCGGAGCAGGACCTCCGGGCCTACCTCGCCAGACTCGTGATCCCGTACTGGTCACCGGCAGTTAACCGATGGCACGCGTGCGTGGTTGTGCGAGCTACCGCTGAAGACCAAGTGGACCACTGACCTGGCGGGGAGTTGCCGCGCGGTGTCAAGTGCTGTTGAGGAGCTCCGGCGCTACCTCCTGCGGATCCTGTTAAGAAGCTGGCAAGTGGCCTCAATTTGTGAGTGTACCGGCTTTGGCGTTGCTTAGAAGCCTAAACCTTGAGACTTTAAGATCCGAAGCCCTAAATCTTTAAACACCAAAATGCAAATTCCTCCAGCCCGAGAAGCGAAGCCTGAATCCCCAACGCCCAAGCCCTTGAAGCCCAAAGCCCCAAATCTGCAACTCCCAAACCCTTGAAACCCTAAGCCCCAAAAGAAACCCTAAACCCTAAACCCCAAACTCCCGAACCCTTGAACAGCCTAAATTCCAAACGCGATTAACCCAAGCCGCAAAATGCCGAAGCCCCAAGCAAAACGCCAACACAACCAATCAAACCCACTGGGTTTAGGGGTTAGGGTTTAGGGTACACTCAATCCAAACCCGTACCAGCCCAAACCCTATAAACCCTAAACCCTGTAAGCCCTATAAGCCCTATAAGCCCTAAACACCTTAAACCCTATAAACCCTATAAACCCCCAAAAGGCCCACCGAGCTCCCGAAGCCCTCGAGTCAGAAAGCAGGAGGGAGCGATGGGCGGCGCTTGAAGATCAGGCCGCTGGACTGTTTCAGTTTCTCACTCAGCTCGCCGTTAAGGAAGGACTATGACTTAACTTCATGCTACACTTCCCTGACAATCTACATGGTTTTCGTTACTTCAGAGGGGCATTGAGTTTCAGCTCGATGCAGCTTGAGCATGCAGACTTCGAGGTAAAGGTTGCAGGGTGGGTGGTTTCGATGCTTGGGGCACCCTTATGTTCTTGCACCCCGGTGCCACACGACAGGAATTCTACCTGGGTTCTTAGATGCTTGCCGAAATGTATGTGTCTAGCTCAGTCAGAAAGTGTTCGCCGAAGAAGCGCAGGAGATCCCTGAAGCTCAGGATCCAAAGCCGACCCGCAAATACCCAGAGAACCCAATACACCTTAATTAAGGAATATACCTTAAATTATAGGGGCCTTAATATTATGATTTAAGGTATATTCCTTAATTAGGGGGTATTGGGTTCTCTGGGCAAAGCCGACCCCCAAATACCCAAATCCCCAAGCACGAAACCACACCAGGATGCAGACAGTGTTCAGCCCCCAGCCCCCAAGCTCTGAACCGTCGAGCCGCCCTAGAGCCCTGAACCCCTAAACCCTAATAGGCCCTCATACGTTCAACACGGAGCGCTGCAAACTTACCATAGAAGCCTAAATATATAGCCTATACAACAGTACTTTGGGCGTTCCTTATTATAACTAGAGTATAAGATACCCCCAAACCCTATTCTATTACAAAGGCCTCTATATAACATCCCCTGAACACCTCCAAGCGCTCATTCCCTAAACGCCCTTATTGCCTTAAGATCCCTAAACCCTAAACCCTAAACCCTAAACCCTAAACCCTAAACCCCTAAACCGAAAGCCCCAAACGCTAGAACCCTAAGCCTGCCCCTGAAGCCTTCGAGCCCCAACGGGTTTAGGATTTAGGGTTTCGGGTTTAGGGTATAGGGTTTCGGGTTTAGGGTTTAGGGTTTAGGGTTTAGGGTTTAGGGTTTGGGTTTAGGGTTTAGGGTTTAGGGCCAAGCCCTTCCGCCCTAGACCCTAAAGCCCCGAGGCACTACCCGAGCCCACAAAGCCCCTGAAGCTTTAAAGCCGAGAGACCCTAAGCCCCTATACACCCTAAACACTAAACCCTAAACCCTAAACCCGATAAACCCTAAAACCCAAAGCCCCTATAAACCCTATCAGGCCGAAAACCCTAAGCCCTAGAGTCCTTCAGCCCCAAAACCCATAGGCCATAACACCCCAATCCTGAGGCCTGACGTCCGGTGATCTCCTTCTAAATCCATGGTAGACCCTGCGGAAGCATATAGACCTATAGACTAAGTCCCCAGCCCTACACCTTAACACCCTAAACCCTCAACCCGGAAAGCCCTAAACTCCCTCAACCCCAAATCCTGCAAACCCTAAGCCTTAAACCCAAAACTCTAAACCATAACACCCCAACCACCCGAAGCCCTAACACCCTAGCACCCTAAACCCTAAAAACCCTAAAAAACTTAAAAACCCTAAACCTGTCAGATCGACCACCTGACGGGGGCCCGGCCACTCCTGCGAGCCCTGCCCGAGGTGAGAAGAGTTTTTGCTCAAGAAACACGAAAAAAGGTTTTGCATATTCAGGAATAGTCATATTTATGGGTGTATATATATATATATATAGAGAGAGATAGACAGATAGAGAGAGAGAGAGAGAGAGTGCAACTTGATGTTTAAGCTGTCAAGTTTCAGTTTATGTTTTGCATTTTTCTCTTGTTGTGGTTGTAGATTTTAGGGTTAAGGGTGTGGGGTTTACACGGCGAGTCAAGTTTTCGCAGCCTGAGGTTGCACATCAAGGGGCTGCGGGCACCGGAATGTTATAGTGCATCAGGGTCTCATGGATGATTTAGGTTTACGGGCTCTGAGATGATTGACATAGGCTTTCGGGTTTCAGGGGTGTTTGTTTCGGGATCAGGGATGATTTTGCCTGTAAGGTTGAGTTCCGTGTAGGGTACTTGTATGTTCCGGATTAAACCCTGCACCCCAAATCTCTGACGTCCTAAACCTCGAAACCTACAGCCAGCGCAAGGGTTCGCCAGAGCCAGCGCCCCCGAAGCGGTCGGAGAATTTAGAAGATCCCTGCGCGGCCCTTGGGCGGTTCAGGGATTGAGGCTTCGGGGTTTCGGTGCTCCGGGTTCGTTCATAATGCTCATGTTTGGATTGAACCTTGTTTTGGGTTTAGGGTTGTGTTGATGGTTTAGTTTTCAGCCTTCAGGATTGGGTTTCGGAAGCTTGTAGAACATGTTGCGGAGTTAGGAAATCGAAGAAAGCATCCTATACTACTCTGCTGAGGCTGGAATATGTTGAGTTAGAATCAATCATGAAGTATGCATGGAGCCAGGATTGGAGATGCGGAACTAGCCGATTTGGGTGTGTGAGTACAACGAGATATGTTGACGTCTATTACACGCTTGATGCGGTGGGGTTAGCCTCGCGTGAGGCTCTCATTTGCTGAGCTGCGCATGGAACCTCTGCAACAGCGCCTGAACATCAGAATCCATCAAAGAAGGCACGGTTTACTAACTTCACAACATGCTGCGCTTCTCCGATAAGAAGGTGAACAACCGATGTGGCCATATGACACTGCCGCAATTTCATCTAAAGTCTTTGAGATACAGTCAGGTTTCAGAGTAGTGCAGTAGCGAAGGAGCACAATAATCCACTTATGAACCATCCAGTATGCCGTTGCGTATCCATGTACAACAGGACCTACAGGACCTAGCAAGCAACAAAAATGATCAAGTAGTGCGGCGGAATGCCCATACTGGTCATTCTGTGAGACACTTAGCAGCCGAAAACCCCAACCCAACCCCCAGACCTCAGCCATGAACCCTCAGTTCCTCAACCGTAAACCTAAACCCTAAACCCTAGACCCTAAACCCTAAACCCTAAACCCTAAACCCTAAACCCTAAACCCTAAAGCCCTAAAGCCCTAAACCCTAAGCCCTAAGCCCTATATGTGAGCTTTCGCGGGCGTTGCGCCCTGAGGCATCTTCCATGTGGTGCTCCACAAGCGCTTCCCAGTCATGGCTCCGGCAGTGGTAGAGGCCTGGCTCTTTGAGGATTACTGTACGGGCTTGGGGCTCAGGGTTATCATGAAACTATATATGTAGGGAGGACAGGGGAATATTTTACTTTTCAGACTCGGCCCAAAGCGAGTTTCCACGTCCGATGGACAGTTTCGGGTAGGGACTGCCTTTTTCAGTTCAGGGTCCGCAGGTTCTTTTTGTATCGGGTTTGGGGTTCAGACCCTGGGGGTATTGACGGCTTCAGGTTCAGGCTTACGGATAGGGTTGGCCCAGGGTTGGCGGGCTAAGGATTTCAGGTTAGGGGTTTGGGGTTCGAACTTGGGGGCCTTGGCCCAGACTCAACACCTCCCCGATCTCTGGCTGTAGATCCAAAGCCCCAAGCACCGAGCCATCAGTTTTCAATCGCCTCCAATCCCACGCTGAAGTAAAGCAGCCTCTTGCTCTGGGCTCTTGACCCAGAGAACCCAATACACCTTAATTAAGGAATATACCTTAAATTATAGGGGCCTTAATATTATGATTTAAGGTATATTCCTTAATTAAGGGGTATTGGGTTCTCTGGGGAGCTTCCTGGAAAAAGCACCCCACGATGTCTCTGTGGACCCTAAACCCTAAAGCCTCGCCCTTGCAAAGTCCGATGTCATCATGTCCGACCGGTTTAGGGTTTAGGATTTAGGGTTTAGGGTTTAGGGTTTAGGGCCAGACCCCTCATCCAACGCCTCCCAGTGCTAAACTTGGTGCCAATAGCTCAAGCCCCAAAGTTGAGAGACGGAAACCGTAAACTCTCCCCCTAAATCCTCAACATCACCTTAAACCTAGACCCTGAACCCTAAACCCTAAACCCTAAGCCCTAAACCCTAAACCCTAAACCCTAAACCCTAGAAAGCCCTAAGCCCTGAACCCTAAACCCCTAAACCCTAGAAAGCCCTAAAAAAGCCCTGAACCTTACGGAGCCGAAGCCTGGAAAGGCCTTTGCCTCCTACTTTGGCCTCGGAGCCTTGACGCAGCCGCTTGACTCAGAGTTTTCAGTTTCGGGTTCAGGGCTTTGGGTTTAGGGTTGAGGGTTTAGGGCTTTGGGTTTAGGGTTGAGGGTTTAGGGTTTTGGGTTGAGGGTTTCGGGTTTAGGGTTTAGGGTTTAGGGTTGAGGGTTCAGGATTTAGGGTTAAGGGTTGAGGGTTTAGTTCAGTGCTCTGGGGACCTGAACCCCAAAAGCGTCCAGGGCCCTGACGCGCATGTTCAAGTTGCACGCGTGGTTTCAACAGCCAGGCCTTACACCCGACAGCCACAGGCCTAAGCCCAGGACCCACTTCAGCATACTCATGGAAAGCCTACTGAAAGACGCTGTGCAGTAAAAATGTGTACTCTGACCCTGAACCCTAAACGGGAAACCCTTAAAGCCTTAACTCCTTAAACCCTTAAGCCCTTGAACCCTTAAGCCCTCAAGCCCTTTTCCCAAACCTTAACACTCCTAAGCCCTAATCCATAAACCTTCTGTTTGACATGGGAGCCCTCAGAACACTTAGCCCTTTTTTTTTGTGCAGGTTAACAGCTGCGGAGCTACGCCATGTCTGGGTCGCCAAGGCCGTTGCTGGGGGAATCTGCGCGGGGTTTAGGTTCCTGGGGTAAAGCTTCGGGGGGTTAGGGTTTACGCAAGGATGTAGGCTTTGCGGAAAAGGTTCGGGTTTTTGAACTCTATGGACCTTTCCTTCTGTCGCGCGTTCAGAAAGGCTGGGTTTGTGGATTGTCAGGTCCAAATCTCAATCTGAGAGCCTACGCGAAGCGCCATCGACTGAAAGCCGAGACTCAAGACCCAAAGTCCTGTAGGGTTTGGGGTTTAATGTAGGAACCTGATCAAGATCCCCTGGGCCTTTATTGGGGTTCTTAATATGAACCCTAATATATTGGGGTTATAGGGC
The DNA here is from genome assembly GCA_905221635.1 of Symbiodinium sp. CCMP2456. Taxonomy (NCBI): domain Eukaryota; class Dinophyceae; order Suessiales; family Symbiodiniaceae; genus Symbiodinium; species Symbiodinium sp. CCMP2456. The sequence continues at coordinate 1,063 of CAJNDV010028102.1, read as the reverse complement.
CAGGGTTTCTTAATCAGGTGCCTACATTAGGGAGACCAACACCTACGACTCGAAGACACTCAGCACTAGGCAGTCCTAGAGCCTAAGCCCTAAACCCAAGAAGTTCACAGCAGCATCCTAACGGCTGAAGAACTCATGTTGACGCCTAGGGGTTGAAGTTTAGGGCTGAAGGCCTGTAGCATTCAGGCCCCTATGGTAATATTAGAGGCCTTAATAATTACCTATACTATTTTGGGGGTTTCTTATTATAATTATGGTACGATGTACCCCAAAACCCTATTCTAATTATTGAGGTTCCTAGAGTACTAGAGCCTGTAGGATTTCAGTCCCTATGGTACTTTGTGCTGGATGCTTTGGGGCCTTTTGCGGAGGTCGCAGCGCTGTGCCCAGCGCGCCCCTGAGCATACTCCTGTTTTCCGCGCCTAGGGTGAGGGTGGAGGGTTAGGGTTAACGGTTCAGGGTTCAGGCTCTAAACCCTGAACCCTAAACCCTAAACGCTCAACCCTAGACCCTAAATCGTTGGGGTGTAGGGTTGTGGGATGGTGGCAGTGTTTGGATCATTGGATCATTGGCATCGTCGGCATTGCTAGGCTCGCTGGGGTGCTGGCTTCGGCATTCGGCCCCAATCTCATGATCCTAGATCCACCCCTCATAGTGGCCCTTATCGTAATAGCTCTTATGTTAACTTTTTGTGCGCTGCAAACCCTGAACACCTTTCTCGATGTGGGTGGTTCTGGCTTGCCTCCCTCGCTGTTAGTGGATGCAGGCAGGTCGGTTCTTCGTTCGGATTGGCCCTTCCGACATGTTCAACAGTGAGGAAATGGAAACACTAGACGACCCAGCCTTATGGCTGTTTGGCCTGGCAGTCGCAATAACGTTCAGATCCGGAAGCAGCGGCAGTTAATAGGACAGGGAACCCGAGACGACCGGCATTCCACAGCAGCAAGGATTCCAGCCCCAAGGCTCCAGACCGGGGATGGGGGCATACATGGGTACTTTTCTAAATTAGGGTCCCTTTTTTGGGTCCATATTATAATAGGGCTGGGTTTTTTTTCCGCCCCGG
>CAJNDV010028091.1:38556-49187 GCA_905221635.1 Symbiodinium sp. CCMP2456 | reverse complement strand
GGGGCGAGCAGAAGGGGCACGGTATTAGTCTCAGGCGAATGTTGTTGATATTGTTGATGCTGCCTTTGTTGTCCTTGTGGTTGCTGCTGCTGCTGCTGCTGCTGCTGCTGCTGCTGCTGCTGCTGCTGCTGCTTGTATTTTCTGTGGTTGTAGTATAACTACCATCACCGGTGACAGTACTGGTATGTTGGTCTGCTTACTGTCGCAGCTGTATGTTGTTGTTCCTTGTTGCCCTGTGGTTTATCCTGACTGCTCGTCGGGTCTGCATTGTGCTGTTCTACTTTCACGCAAGCCCCAGTTCCAAGCTTGACAACTCCAGGATATGGGTTCTTCTGCAAGAGACCTACCGGTCCATCAAGCAGGAGGACGCCTCAAGAAACCTTCTGCGCTTGAGTGGTGGCCTGTGGGTTTGGGGTTTGGGTCATCTCCCAGCCCAGATCTTGCAGCCTAAGTTTCAATTCAGTTTCCTTCTACCGTCAAAATCATAGTCATTTCTGAACCCTAAATAATTCTAGCTACTCTTGATTCGACACCCTATAGTTTTGGAACCCAAACGGACGGGTTGAGGGTTCAGAGTTTAGGGTTTAGGGTTTCGTAGTTTTGGCAATCACCGATGTGGAGACACCATCTGCCGAGGCCGGCTTGATGTTTCACGGGACTTACCTTAACCCCAAAGAACCTACCTTTTTAAGGATTTATATAAGGAAATCATAATAAGGAACCCTCAAAAGGTAGGTTCTTTGGGGTCCAGGTAGTGCATGTAAGACTTATTGACAGCCCTACGCTAGGCCCTACACCTGCTACTAGCAACCAAGGTATATATATATATAGAACTATTTACTCGTTTTTCTCACTAAAAGCCTTACGAGATCCCTTGCGGTATCAGTTGCTAGGGCCTAAAGTCCTCAGGCACTTTACCTCCCATCTCGTGAGCCTTTCAGCGCTGATGGCTGATGCAGGGTGATGGGTTTCGGGTTCAGGGTAAAGTTTGGGGTTTAGGGTCCAGCTCGAACCTTTCTAGAGGCGGCTAAACTCACGGTTTCTTCCACTTATTCTTAATTCGTTTTGTTGTGGCATTTCCGTTCGAGTGTCTCTCTGCCAGCTTGGTTAGATGCACTAATTAAATTTTGTCAACGATACTTCATAAAGGATGTAACTTGAGAACCTGTCACGTGCTTTTCAGGACGACAGGGAAGACCTCTTCGATGCGTTCCTCGGATTTTTTCTTGGGCGCTTCCTTAGATCTCGTCTCCGAAATAAATCGTCTGGAAGTGTGGGATGACGAGATGGGGTTCCAGCCTCTTGACCTGCGTTGCGGGGATTTTATAGTTCCTGGTGCTAGGTTCACAGGGGTTGTGCAACGATTGATGGGTTAATGCCCTACGTCCTAAACCCTAGTCTCCAAAGCTGGAGCCGGGAATCCTAGAGGCACATCTTAGTGGCTGAGTAGGTAACCTTCAACATTTTGGGGCTCTTATAACCCTACTATACTTCGAAAGGTTAACCCTTTTTGGGCTAGGGTACTCAGCCCCTAAGACATAGAATCATCAGATGTGTCAAAGGGTTGTTGGATCAAGTTGCCATCCTAGGCCTAGGCGCGAGCATGTACACAAATCTGCACCCCGGCCCTGATCCCTCCAACCCCCAAACCCAAACTCCTGCAAGAGTCTCAGCCCATAAGCCCAGCCTGACAGTGCGAAGGGGGATTTGTGAAAATGTGGGGGCTGAGCATGTTGCTTTAATATAGCATGCTCAATAACCGTTAGCCCAAATTGTAAGAAGCACCCCTTATAACCTGATATAAGACTATGGCAATGTATTGAAATCTGAAAAGCCCCGTCGTGACAACTCGGTGAAAACTTGGAAACTGAACCCCAGTAAAACAGTTACAGTTCTAGAACTGAGAAGTTATACCCTAAACCCTAAACCCTAAACCCTAAACCCTAAACCCTAAACCCTAAACCCTAGCCTGGAAGCCCTATAGTCGAGGCTGGTAGAAACTGCTTGCCGCCACCTCGGCCAGCTCGAGGTGGTCGTTCTGTCGGTTTCGGCGTTTTAGGGGTTTAGGGGTTTAGGGTTTTAGGGGTTTAGGGGTTTAGGGGTTTAGGGTTTAGGGTTTGGGCCTGCTAGGGGTTTTGTGTTTGGGATTTCACTCGTTTGGTTGCCAGGGCTTGAGATTTGCAGTTTGCAGAGTCTAGTTCAGGTATAGTAGGTGTTGTGTATCTTTGTGCGACTGTTTTCCTGAACTTCTAAGACCTGCCACGAGGTCCAAATGTCAGCAGGATCGAACTGAGGAAGACTTGCGGCAGATTCTACTGTTATTGGGGAGTCTTACGACCTAGGCAAACAAGGACCAGACCGCCGCACTCGCAACTACAAGCTGCATTGAACCCTAAGCCCTAAACCCTAAACCCTAAACCCTAAACCCTAAACCTGGAGAAGCAGAAGCCAAGAGCAGGTTCTGAAGACTCGGCTGAGTGAGGAGGCGGAGTGAGGGCGGCACGAACAACCTGTCAAAAAGGTTCTGTGGCTGGAGAGCTCTCCTTCACAGCTAGCTAGTCTGCTTCATGTTCATGGAATGTACTTAGAACAGAGCCGACGACGGGCATTCAAGAACACAGACCACCGATCTGTGCGACAAGCCGAAGGTATTGAAGATATTGTCAGGAACAGGCGGAAGCTCATGTTGGGACGGGAAGGTCATAAATCTTAAGCCCTGTAAGCGCTATGGTCAAACGTTCCGGGCCCCGCCACTGCAAAGCCCCGCAGCGAAGTTGTAGCTACCCAAGCAAGCAGCGCTTCTGGTCCACAAGTGGCCCCAGTTTCAACCTGACGGCACTGATGCTTCCAGTGTGCATCGGTGGAGCAGCGCAGTCAAGCTCTGTCGGTTTTACCAAGCTATCAAAGTTGAGTGGATGGTTTCCATGCCAGTGTGTAAGGTTTAAGTAGGTGTGAGCTTTTATGGCATGTCTTGTCGTGGCGGGTTGCGTCTCAAACTGATTCATCCTCAGTCGGAGTTACTGCTTGAATTTTGCCCCCAGTTTGGGAATGCGGAACGGCAGTGGCAGTCGTCGGACGGTGTCACAAAGAATATTCTTCGTCGTAGCCTACCTTAGCCGTCGTTGTAGCCGTAGTGATAGCCGAGTCCTAGACCTATAGGTCGTAGTCGTGGTCAAAGTCGTGTCGTAGCAGTAGCAGTAGGAGGAGGAGGAGGAGGAGGAGTAGTAGTAGTAGTATCGCGTGTACGAGCGGGATTGTCCGTGGCTAGTGGCAGCAGCAGTAATGTAGGGGCCTAAATAATTACCATATTTTTTTTTTTGGGGGGGGGTCCTTATTATAAGGATCGTAGAATGGGCTCCAAAACCCTATTCTAATTATTGAGGCACCTACATTACCTGGAAGTAGCTGTAGACATCTCAATAGCAGCTACGATGTGGGGGTTTGTCGGGAATGCAGAGGCTCCTTGTAAGAAGCCGATGGGGACAAGCGCCCCACCACCAGTGAGAGAAGCCAGAGGGTTTAGGGTTTAGGGTTTAGGGTTCAGCGTGGTTGCCATGGGCTCACAACTAGCGCTTGAGCGTAAGGCCATAGTTCCGACAGCTTCAACCCAAGACCTTCAACCCCTACACCCCTAAAGTCGTGTGACCTTAGAACACCCTAAACACTGAATCCCAAACCCCGAAACACACAACCATAAAGCCCTCAAAAGCCTAAATCCTGAAACGACTAAAGCTCTGTGTTGAATTGCATGAAACTCGCAAGCCCTGAACTTCCTAAACCTAAGTCCTATGTAAACCTTCAGCTGCCTAAGCCCTAAACAAGGGTGAGCGGTTTAAGGTTCAGGGCTCAGGGTTTACATAGGGATAAAGCTTTAGGTTTGGGGTTTAGGGCTTCAGGAAATCAAAGGGCCCAACAACATAGTCGTTTCCTCATCACCCACCAGTTCCCTGAATAACCCTAAACCCCCAACCCCAAACCCCAAAGCCTAAATGTTAAATCCTTTGCTTCGGGCTTGGCAGAAAACGAACAACAAAAACCATGAAATCCTATATCAAGCCTAAACCCCGAACCCTGAACCGGAGTTGTGGAGCAAGGAACCTCCTAAGGTAAGAAGTATGGCCCCTTTCCCTGGACCCTTGTTATAGGCCTTTCTAGGGACCCTTAAGGGTACATATAGTGTAGATAGTAGGTATATAAGGATCCCAGGGTTAAGGGCCCATACTAGCGGCCCATGTCAAAACCCTAAACCCTAAACCCTAAACCCTAAACCCTAAACCCTCATGTCTCCCGCCTTAGGAACCCTCACCTGCAGGATCTCAGAGAAATTGGGATTTCATGGCTCAGGCAGCAGGGATGCGAAGGTAAGTCAGTGAGTAGAGGATGAATACTACTTGGAGGTTCATGGGTAGTTATAAGTGGGGTTATAAGTAGGGTAACCATAATTATAACCCATTTTTTTAGGGGAGTTGTAACTCCACTTGTAACTACCCATGAACCTCCAAGTAGAGCTGAGGGACTAGAGGCGGCTAGAAGACTTGTTGGGATGTATTTCTGGCTCCGAATAGCTAGTAAGTGAAGGGCTAGTTTGTATAATGACGGGGTCGTAACCTACCGTTGTGCAAGGCTCGGGTCGGGCTACATGTAGATTAGCACCAGCGGCAGTAAGTGATAAGTCAGGGTGAAAGCTTAGAATGGAATGTGGTTCAGACTTTATGGGTTACTGGGCTACATATTATCTGGTTAGTAACCTGCTATACAGGACTATTCAGGTAATTGGAGCTTGACTAGCTGAACGTAGCCTGCGACCGCTGTCATTTTCGGTGTTCTTTTGTAGGGAGCCGTGAGTATTGCGGAGTCCTGAAAGGGACCACTTGTGCAGCCCAGCCCTCTCATGGATGAGGATCCGCACACATCTGCGAATGGAGCCAACGGGTTCAAGCCTTCACAAAGGAAATGCTTGCCATTCCACGTTACTAACCCTTCCCTTCACCGTGAACTTCCAGCGCAATGCAAGAGTTCTATATTCAAGATTCAAGACAACCCTAAACCCTAAACCCTAAACCCCCTAAACCCCCTACCCCTAAACCCTAAACCCTAAACCCTAAATCCTAAACCCATTCAAGACTGGCTCTTTTCAGCTCAGGTTCGCAGATTTTGGGGCAACACCTTGCCGCATGCAAACTAAATCCTTACCGAAGCCCCTTACCCTAAACCCTAAGCCTTAAATCCTAAACCGTAAACCTTAAACCCTAAATTTGCGATTGGGGTGCTAGGCTGTTGAGTGCAGCCGTGGACAAGCACTGAAGCGATCAGCGGCTAGGACTCGGGCTTCCGGCTTGAACTGGGCCCTTGTTGGCTACGGTTAAGGGATTCGGGTTTAGGGTTTAGGGTTTAGGGTTTAGGGTTACACCTTTACATTTTTGTCATAATAAGCCCGATAAGTTATGGGAACAACAAGAATCCCAGATCTCTCTCGACCCCTCGCCCCTAAACCCTTAACCCTAAACCGTAACCCCTAACCTAAACCCCTCAACCCTAAACCCTAAATCCCTAAACCCCTAAACCCTAAATTCTAACCCGCCCGGCCACCCGCCCGACATCCAATTTGCAGCCAGATGAGGCCCTTCTCCAAAGTGAAGAGCTGCTGAAGCAGCAGGCACTGCTTTACGGGGGGTCGATGTAGGGCTATTAGGGTTTTTTGGGGGTTCAGGTTTTGGGGTTTAGGGGTTTAGGGTTAGGTTAGATCTGGGGCTGCTAACGTCTTTTCGTATGGATATCGTGAAGGGTCACCTACACTAAACCATTGTAGTAACCCTTAAACTGCTCTTATAATGACCCTTACAGTATCCCTCATGAAAACCGAATGGAACCGTTATCGTAACCCTTTAAAAGGAAGTCTTAAACAAGCATGGGCCAAAATGTCGAAGCTTTGGTCTTGGCAGAGACTGATTCCAAGTTGGACCGTAGAGAAGAAAGGCTGGACACTGTACGAGCTGGGGTTGAAAATTATAAGGGTTTGGGGTTCAGGGTTTAGGGCTTTCAACAAATCTTGCGGTGAGGACATGTCGTTTTTGGCTCTAGCCCAGCACTCCAAGATCCGTTGTTTTGCAGTTTTCTCGGTGACTTTCTTACTGGATGTTTTGACTCGCGGGCGCCTGGGGGCGGGGGGTTGGGGGAGGGAGTGATGATAGCGGTATTGCCGTCCGGAGGCTGTAGGGGCTGTGGCGGCGTGAACAACAACACATAATATAGGGGCCTTAACAATTAGAATAGGGTTTTGGGGTTCATTACACTCTAACAAGATTAATAAGGAACCCCCCAAAACAATGTAGGTAATTATTTAGGCCCCCATTTCAAGCAGCAAGTTTGCCTCATTTTCTCAGCTGCATACTGCCTGGCCAAACCTGTCATCAAAGCACTGCAGCCGACACCCCTTGGCCATCTCAAACGAAGCCTGCTGTCTAAAAAGTGCCCGCTGACTTTAACTACAGTATAGTAAATCCTCATCCTCCGGTGGTCAGCAATTCCTGTGCCAATGTGCCAACCTTCCCGGTCATTTCATATTTGACTGATCAACCCTAAAACCTAAACCCTAAACCGTACCCAATGGTATCCCCTCCATTTACTTCGGGGGATTGGGGAGAGGAGGGGTCAGAATGCAACGCGCACGATCATATGTGTGTAAGCAAGATTGGAAATGTATGTGTGTGTACATATATGTATGTATGTATATATATACACCATATGATACAGCGTAACATAACCAACCATATCATAACGTAAGATCTAAGATAGCTGAATAGATTAGAATCTATATATATATATATACTGCAACAAGATATCGTTTCAAAGCAGATAACATATGATATAAAACGTAGGATGCTTTATAGCCAAGCTTTTTTGGCCTTCTTCCTTGCTTGTCCAGTTTAGCTAAGTGTGTTTGTTGTTGCATCTTCTTTTTTTTGCCGGTGCCACCGTGTCAGGCGAAGTCGATCTTCGAACGATGTGACTTGAATCACAATGGTCGCTTGGATTCTTGAATAGTCGGGCGGAGCAGGGTTTAATATAAATATAGGGGCCCTGAATAATTACCCATATTATTTTGGGGGGTCCCTTATTATAATTGTAGTATAATGGGCCTCCAAATCCTATTCTAACTTTTAATTCCCCTGCATAAGGTAAGAAGAAATGTTTGTTTCTGATGCTGCCGCTGCTCTTTCTCCTGCGACTCTTCTGTTCCTGCGATCGCAGCTGGCGCTACGGCGACTGCTTTTCATGCATCTGCAGCCTCTAGTATAATCGCTAGTATTGCTACGACGACGACTGTTGCTCCGACGACGGCAACAAAAAACTACTGGCTCTACTACCGCTGCCGCGACTGCTACTGCTACTCCTCGTCCTCCTCCTATTCCTCATGCAACTTCACCCTAAACCCTAAACCCTAAACTCGCCGCTTCGATGGAGACCTCGGGAAGGCATCGAACCTCACAACAGCGTAGCGGGCATAGTTTGCGTTGCATTACGTACAAAGGCAACCGGTCGAACTTTGGGTCAGGACTGTGAGTGATTCGGTTCGGCACAGAGAATATAGAGGCGCCAAACTTCATCAGCAACATTATTCCTTAGGCTTAGGGTAGCTTATTACATCTCTAGCTTGCCGTCCCCCATAACCCTATTCCAATTCTCTTGGCCCCTATGTTCGTCACATTTCGTCGAAGATTCTGGAGCCTAATATAGGGGCCTTAATAATTTGAATACGGTTTGGGGTATATTACATTATTAATTATGATAAGGAACCCCCAAAACCCTATTCTAATTATTAAGGCCCCTCTATTAAACCTCAAGCACTAAATCCCTCAACCCTAAACCCTAGACCCCTAATTATTAAGGCCCCTACATTACCCCCTTTGTCCAGAAAAGGGTTTGTTTACCCACGCCGATGGCTACCCCAGACCCCAGATCAAGGAGAGTGTGAGATTTTAGGGTTTATGGTTTAGAGCTTAGGGTTTGGTCAAAGGGTTATACAGGTTTGAGGGTTTTCAGTTTAGGGTTTATATAGGGTTATATCGGGTTTAGGGTTTAGAGTTTTTAGGGTTATAATATATAGGGCTATATAGGGCTTAGGGTTTAGGTTTTAGAGTTTAGGGTTTAGGGTTATTTAAGGTTTAGGGTGGTATTATGGCCTCCGAATCAGGCCTGATTCCGCGCGATTGTCTTAGCAAGCCCTAAACCCTAAACCCTAAACCCTAAACCGGTGGTTTGTCAGATGGAGGTATGCAGGGCTGGTTGTGCAGTCCAATGCAATGCCATGTGCTTGCCCTGCCCAAATCGGTGGAGCCTATGTGTGCGTGTTAGCCGTAGGCAATGGCAGTCGTGCTTTAGTTTTGTCGCTTACAGCCATCTTGCATCTGCTGTTGCTCACACATTTGGCTCGTGCTGTGCGGGGATGGCGGCATGACGTGCATCCAGGAATGTTGCTGCATGTGCTGCTAAGATAAGTTTAAGATGAGTACGTTACCCCCCCCCCCCGCGAATAGTATCTATCCCAAGAAGCCCGATCCGGTAAAGACATGACGCCGCATACACCTTGTTGAATCTAAGGGCAGATCGAACGCGATGAGCTTCAAATGCTTTGTGAGTCTATGCATGAGAGGCCATTGGGCCATTCGCAAAGTGAAGAGTTCAGTGCTTGTTTTCTTTGGTTCAGCGTGTCGGCTCCAGAAACGACCCGTAGGGTTCAGGGCTTTGGGGTTTAGGGGTTTAGGGTTTCGGGCTTAGGGTTGAACTGTTGTGGGGTGGAGTTCAACTCAGCGCAGCTGGCTGCAAATGTTATAAAGAAAGTATCGCCTATACACCACGAACCGACTTGCCCAATCCTCGCAGTGTCAGCACTGGCAAGGATCCTATCTGAATTCGAGTCATGTTTAGCCTCCCCTGTGAGGGTAGAAACGGTGTAACTTCACTAACCCAGACTTGGGACTGTGAAGCATTTCTGTGAGAATCCTCTATAGGCTCCAAATCTCTCTGGGTCTTACATAGCCACTTGCAAAAGCTCCCCAAGCAATGCGGAGCTTCCCAGCGCAGCACCAAACTCTCATGTAGACCCTACACCCGAAACTCTAGCCCGGACACTGACATGGACCCTGCACAGGGACTCCTCTTGAGTTGAAGCAAGAGCTTCTGGTGTAGGGTTGCTGGTTTACGGGTCAATGTTGGCTTCGTCGAGGGCAACTGTCCGGCCATGGAGAAAGCTTGGTCAAGCCTTCTCAACCCCGACGTATCCCCAACCCTAAGCCCAAAACCCCATGACCCATGCAACCACAAGCCGCTAAGCCGTTGTGCCATTGTAGAGCCCTTTATTAGACTTGATATTGTAGACACCGATAGAAGAAGCCCATGCTAGCCGTAAAACCCTAAACCCCTAAACCCAAAACCCCTAAGCCCCTAAACCCCTAAACCCCTAAACCCTAAGCCCTAGGCCCGAAACCCCTAAACCCTAAACCCGAGGCCCTAAACCCTAAACCCCTAAACCCTAGGCCTTACAAGGTTCCCTAGCTGCGATTCTCGGAGGATCGGCTTGAAGTTGCTGAATCAAATCGACCTGGGTCGGCAGCTGGCGAGATTCGACGACGACTTCAGCGGTGGACTGGAGCCTTGGTTTGGGTGCAGCGTGTAGGGCTTCAGGTTTTGAGGATTTGGGTGTTTTGGGGTTTAGGGTTTAATAGGGTTTAGGGCTTTGCAGGGAGACAGGGGAGGAGGAGGGACTAGCCGATGACGTTTGAGAGGATGGAGGTGCACGTGTGGAGACATACACGCATGCATTGAATCAATGCATGTAGCGGGGCCAATAAATCATCCAAGTTGCTTGTGCATTTGGGTAGTTGTCTAAATTGGCTTCCCTTTAGGGTCCTGTTAACAGGGTTCCGTACTATTTGGGGCCTAAAAGGGGACCGCAATTTGGACCACAATATCGAGAACTACCCATTTTCCAGTGTCGCTACTTGAAATCTGCAAGGATCCCGAAGAGTTCGTCAGGCTCTACAAGCACCTTCTCCAGGACAGGCTGAGTGGAAGAGCTTTTGGGTTCGCACAAGAGCCTGTAGCTTGGATTTGGCTGCCATTTCGTCTTGCGGCTTACACAAGGCATAGGCTTTGGGATGTGCGATTTCGTTCAACTGCAGGCACACGAGCGGTTTCAGCGCGTTTAGCTGGCCGCAAACCCTGCCTGGTCCATCTGCAGAGTACTAGCTTAGCTGTGCAAAGCTCCACGACCCCAAACGTCCAAACCGTGCATGTTTTGTAGTTCATAACCTGTGCGTGGACGGACGCCATCTCGACACCCCAATTACTGACGTGACCCTAACCCCCCAGGTACCTACGATATATATATATATATATATATAGTTATATATAGGGCCCTAGAAGCTCTAGTACCCTATATAGTAGGTACCTGCGAAATAGGGTGGGTGTGCTGGAGGATGCTGTTGGGGATGCTGAAGAACGGCCGCCGGGTCCTCGGTCTGCTGTTCGCCCTGTAGATCCTCTAGCCTGCTTGCAGCCACATGGGGGTTTCCGAAAATAAGCGACCCTAATATGATACCCTAAATAGTAGGATCCTTATTATGAGGCCC
>CAJNDV010028091.1:1104-28211 GCA_905221635.1 Symbiodinium sp. CCMP2456 | reverse complement strand
CATACATACACACATACATACATTGATGTACATGTATTGACATACATACATTGACATACATGGACATCCATTGACATACATTGACAGACATTGACATACATACATACATACATACATACATACATACATACATACATGCATACATAAGTGCAGACTTGCATACATTGACATGCACACAACTGTAGCTTACCTCATCTCACCTCACATCTGCTCACCTTACTTCGCATTACATCATATGAAACCACATCACATCACGCTATTTACATCACACAACACTAAATTAATCAATTTCCTTAACCCGCCACTCCATCGCGCTGCGCTGCCCCTGCAGTGCAGCGCAGTGAAGGGAAATACTTCCATGTATTTCGATTTTTAATACATGGTGTTATGTTTTACATAGATATCTAGTAAGGTATCCAACTTCGGGGTTGTGCGCGAGCCTGGCTTCTTCGGGATCATAGTTTATAGGGTTTGCGGAGTGGAGCGCTGGGTTGGGTTCATAAGGGTGGGGGGTTGAGATTTGACGCCTTCGGGATTAAGGCTTCCAGTTCTTAGAGGCTTAGAGTCTCAAAGCTCATCTTCTGAAACCCTCTCGTGAGCAGACACCATGCAGCTCACAACGTCGAATCACACTGGGGAGGAGGACCTGTAGCCGAACTGCACACACACACAGTTCTGCGACGCACGCGTGCTGTTGGGGGTTTCACGATCGCAACCTGAGCTCTTGAAGGGCCTGTAGAACTGAACCGAACACTCACAAGATATTGGACGCTGTAAAGAATCACACTCCAGTATCTTGATCTGGTCTTGCTACATCTTGTTACTATTGCCCTTCGCATGGGCCTGGTGGGCGCACCACGCTCTGCCCAGCTCATGGTATGCCAAGAACGGAAGGACTACACATGAAAGCCTCAGCGCAAACTGGAGTCATGCCGTGGCTCCAGCTCCACTGTGTCTAAGAACCAACGCCAGGTAACCGAGATGCGCTCACCACGGCTAAGAGGCGGGACGCCGTGCTTCCAGCTGTACCTCGCATCGTCCTGCTGTAGGAAGCAGCAACCAACTTCTTCGCGGATCATGTAACGCTGCATTGGTCTTCCACACGAATCCGTGGTGTGAAACTCGAGAGCGCTGTCGGAACTGTTGAACAGTACACACCCGAACACCACGTCTCTGTAAATGTGGGGCCTGTCAGTGTGCCACGGGATGTAGTTCCCTGTCGAGTACAGCAAGCAACTCACGTTCAACCGATGCTCGTCGAAAGGCTGGGAGCTGTCCAGCATGTTCATAACCCCGGAGACCATATCACGTAGCCGCGGGAAGCCAGACAACGGCAAGGCTGCCTTCGCCTTGGGGGCCGATGTGTCCCACCCTCCGGGTCCTTCATATGTCCAGCCAAACTCCACGGCAGTCCGGCGGTGTGGTGGCCAGTCTTCTGTCTTCGGGATGTATGGTGACACTTCTTGAAGCACAGATTCCACCAAGATCTTCTCCACCTTGCCCAACTTCAGGCCATGGGGCACACTGTGAGTCAGGGGTAGCTCCTTGGCGAGCTTCCACTCTTTGCGCCACTCTGACGGATACCATTCCTGAAATTCGCTCTCCTTGTAGGCGTAGCCATCTTTGGCGATGCGCAGATCGTACCAGGGGACGGTACATGCTGACATGTCGAAAGCCATGGCGCGGTAATGCCGCACTGCACTGCGCTGCAAGGAGTTCGTGGCGTCCGGGAGACTTCGGCCGAAACAACGGTCAGAGGTGCACTCAGGCTTGGTTTCCTAACGAACTAAGGCAAACATGTCCCAAATACTGGGTAAGGCTTTCAGGGTGATCCATGAGCCATCTGAAGCATCAGCCATAGAAAACCTCAACCCTCAGCCTTTTTTCAGCAGCCTACGCCGAGAACGCAAGCCCAACACTCCGAAGCCACCAAATCCCCCAGGACTTCTGAAGATGAAGATTACATTTAAATCCTAAACATCCCTAAACCATATACACACCCCTAAATACCCTAAATAGTCCCAACCCCACTTTTGGCCCATCCCCTCCCCCAATCTCCCAGCGTCCCACAAGGCCTCGGTACCCAGGCTGGTTGTGGAAATGACATTGGCGTAGCCTCGGGGCATGCTACCATGGAGTAGGGATTAGACTTTCGGGTTTGATCCTTAGAGTGGGGTGCAGATGTTGTAGTATAACTTCGGACTGACTGTTGGGTCTTGTGAAGCAAACAAGAGAGCACGGCCAGCAAACAGCAAAGAACTACATCAAAAGCCCCAAATGTGTCAACTGTAAACACTATTGCAATGCTACAGCTATAGCCGCGAGTTTGTGTTTGTGGTTCCGGTGTTTGGAGAACCCTAAACCCTAATCCCTAAACCCTTGACAAAGGGCTAAAGACTTGGAGGCTCGCGGGGTCTCATGGGTTTAAGGATTTACAGCTTAGCTCAAGTTTTGCCCTAAACCCTAAACCCTACACCCCATAGTTATAAACCCTAGACCTTAAACCCTACACCCTAAACCCTAAACCTTAAACCCTATAGTGAGAAGGATTGCGACGAAAGCCCTCCTTGCAGCGCCAGCGACGGGAGAAGTTGTAGGTTCCGTCTGCCGAAGGCAGACAGTTCTCTCCCGACCTCATGAAGTCTTTGACAAGTTACATTTAGGGTTTAGGGTTGAGGGTTTAGGGTTTCGGGTTTCGGGTTGAGGGTTCAGCGTTTGGGTTTAGGGTGTGGTGATATGTTTCGGTGTGAGGTGGGGTGAAATCCTAAGCCTAAGACCAACAACCCCACAGCACGATGCACAGGGAAGCTCTGCAAAACATCTGTAGCACTTTGTGGCCCACGGGCGCTGGGTTTGTGAAATTTGGGATTTGAGAATTAAGTCTGGGGGTTTCCGAAAATAGGGGACCCTAATATAGTACCCCAAATACTTGGATCCTATTTATAAGGACCCCAAAATAAGGCACCCCTTCTTTTCGGAAACTCCCAATCTGGGACCTCTGGGATGTAGCCATGACCTTGCAACCTACCTGGGGCTTTGTGCGACTGTTTTAGGAGGCTGCGAGGGCCTGCGAGGGTTGGGTCATCATGCGCCTTGTAAAGACACGCTGCATAACCCGCAAATATGCTAGGCTCGATATAAAGGAGCCTGAAAGACCCAAGGATTCGGCTCCTATTAAAAAACCGAGCAGCTATACCGTCAGATCAGCATCCGGCTAGAAGAGATTAATCGTATAATCTACTTTGTCGGCCGTATAGGCTATGGGTAGAAGAAGGCTGGGGGAGGCGTACTAGTCTTACCCTGCATGTGCCCATTTGCGCTGTTTCATAATGCAGTTGCCCGCAAGCCATCCGAAGTCCTTTCGTCCGATACCGAAGCAACGATTCACAAAAGCCACACTGTTGTTTTGAGAAATGCTGCAGGCAGATCTTTATACTCATTTTCAGCGCAAGTCACCTCATCAAAAGACGCCAAAGTTTCAGAATAAGTACTGCTGAAACTACCTTAAGGCTCCTTAGACGGTCGTCGGCTTTGGGGGCTAGGGTTTGGGATCTCACGACAAGGGTCCAGGAGCCTTAGGGTACATACTCATGCTCGAAGCCTCCCTATAAAGCACAAAGCCCGAGAAGTCCGAGGGGCTTGATGACGTCAATCTTGCGGTAGGAGTAGCCCGGCTTGATGGCCTGCGACAGCACCGTTCCATGGTCCAGCTTAGGGCCCCTAAGCCCTAAACCCTAAACCCTTTAGGGATTCAGTTTAATCCTTTTTTTGGGGGGTTTAGGGTTTAGGGCTTGGGGCTCTGGCGGAAAAGGCTTTGGCAACGTCTTGGCCATGTCGGAAGGTCTTTGGGTTTCTTCACTACACACCTGTCCCGCACAACGTAGTGTAGTTGAGGGCTTAGGGTTTTTTAGGGTTTAGGGTTTAGGGTTGAGGGTAGAGACGGACAACTCACCACAAACCGAGTTTGGAACAGACCCTTTGCCTTGAATGCTGGGCACTGTGGAACAGTCTACGTGGAGGTTCATGGGTAGTTATAAGTAGGGTCATAAGTCCCCTAATATGGGTTATAAGTATAGTTACCCTACTTATAACCCTACTTATAACTACCCATGAACCTCCAAGAAACTTCCCATCTCGGCAGGGTGTAGGCTCAGGGCTTGATTTACTTATTGGGTTCAACCTTCGGATTCTACAAAACCCCGACTCCTGTTCTGCAGAACCCAGAGAGCTCTAGGGGTTGGGTCTGTAAGCACCACAACATCACGTCCTGTCTTAAGCAGCAAAGCCACACTCCCTGGAAGACCACTGACCGGATGATGGATTTGGGTCACTGCCTTTGAGCCATCTTTACAAGCTCTACAAGAGCAGAGCACAGTAAGCTGTCCCCTCCGCAACTGAGCCGCCAGTGAACGAAACACAGGCCCAACCCCAGCAAAAACGACAATAAATCCGTGCTGCGGTAGACCAGCAACCCCAAACCCTCAAAGACCGTACCCGTAAACTCGACACACATATATAAAGCCGCGCACCCAAAAGCCTAAGCCCTAAACCCTAAACCCTAAACCTATACACTGAAGCGCGAACACCCCGAGCTGGTGGTGTCCTGGTCGAAAGCAACCATGATGCTCCCCGGGCTGCCATAAACATCGGCATTGGGCAAGGTGAAGATGGTCCTGAGTGTTCTGCACTAGGTTGGCCCTGTTGAAGCCGCTGACTTTTTCAAGAAACTTTAGAGCCCAATAACGGAAAATATGAAATCTGCCAAAGGCCTATTTAATGCAGCATCATGATTATTGCTTTCGTTCGCTATGGGCACATGAGGGTGTTAAAACTATGAAGATCCCGAACCTGGAACCCAATAAGGAGGACATGTAATGTAGGGGCCTTACAAATTAGAATAGGGTTTTGGGGTCCATTGTATTACTATATTTATAATCAGAACCCCCAAAAAAACCCAATGTTGGGAATTATTTAGGCCCCTATATTAGAGGGATGGTCGTTCTTGTGATTCTCGTCCGCTGTCGTTGTTGGGCCTGGGACGGTTTAAGGTTTAGGGTTATAAAACTGGACATAAACTTGGACTTCAAGGCAATAGACATTTGTTGGACATGGTAGGTGAAGCTTTAATGTTTAATTTAGGGTTTCAGGTTTGTTTAGCGCAGACTCGAACAAACAAGACAGTGTGAGGTGACCTATGATCTCACACTTCGCATTTCAGCACGGCAGGCTTCAGTCAAATGCGCAAGCTTTGCAGTGTAAGGCTGCTTCTTACAGAGCTGACATCACCTGTTCAGGACACGATGATCCTGCACACCCTTGAGTGTGTTGTCGGGGCATGCAGCATGCAGAAAGGGCTTCGTACTAGCAGGG
The DNA here is from genome assembly GCA_905221635.1 of Symbiodinium sp. CCMP2456. Lineage (NCBI taxonomy): Eukaryota > Dinophyceae > Suessiales > Symbiodiniaceae > Symbiodinium > Symbiodinium sp. CCMP2456. Next base: position 22,841 of record CAJNDV010028091.1, on the reverse strand, counting down.
CTTCGCAACTGTGACAGCAGAGTAACTTAGGGGCTGAGTACCTTAGCCCAAAAACAGGTTACCTTTCGAATTGTTGTAGGATTACCAAAGCCCCAAAAAAGTTACAGGTTACCTACTCGACCCCGAAGATAAGTCGATTGCATGTCCACCTCAGGGGTCCGACGGCTAAGCCCCAGCAGTGGAGCCCTTGCAAACAAACACTGTGCATATCAACCCTCCCTAAGGATCCAAGTGCTCATGATTTAGGGATTTCGGGGCCTTTATGGGTACCAAAAACCATTAATCAGGACTACTTGGACCCTTAGTGACTTTGGGGCCTTTAAGGGTACCAAAAACCATAAGTAAGGACTACTTGGACCTAGGGCCTGTAGGTGAGGCCCTCAAGCAGGAACCCCAGAACCGAACGTCTGACGCAGGCTGACTGGGACGACGATGGGGTGCAGGGACAGTGAGGAACACACACTACCCTAAGGCTCCTGCACCCTTGTAGTGAGATCGTGAGATCCCAAACCTTAGCCGCCAAAGCCGAAACCCTCCCCCAGAAAGCCCAAGACCTTAGGAGCCTTATTGTAGTGAGTTACTATTAAGGGAAGTTCCGGAGTTTCGGCCTTTCCTTCTTACAAATTCAACAGACTTAGCGCTTGACCTTCGACCCTCAACCCGGTTTCGAAGTCAAGACGGCCAGGAAACACCGGCGGGGTCAGCGACAGAGTCGTGATCTCGGCCGATGTTTGCCAATCCTTAGAGTTCTCGGGCTTTTAGAAATATAGTTGGAAATAGTAAAAGTAAGCACAGTAATGACAATAATAGTAAAAATGATAGTAGCAGCCATAATGACAACAACAAACATTCATAACCTTATTCTTCTTACTAACTTGTATTCCCGTGTGTTGTCAGTCCTGGGGTTTAGGACTCAGTGTCCATTGGGGCCTGTGGGCTTTGGAAAGTTGTGGTGCCATGTCGCTGCAAGTTTAAACGAAACCAAAACCGCATCGGCCTGTTTGGGTGAGGGTAGTACAGCGGCCAAAAAACCCTAAACCCTAAACCCTAAACCCTAAATCCTAAACCCTAAATCCTGAACCCTAAATCCTAAACCCTGGTTGTCCTAAAGGGTTGCGAGCGGGTTTAGGGTTTAGGGTTTCGAGGAGTTCGATCTCCTGGAAGTCGAAGCCCTTGCTGCATGTGACGGCAGACTTGCGATGCAGTGCGGACAAACTCGACAGGTAGTCACGGTTTAGGGTTTAGGGTTTAGGTTCTGCTTTTGACAGAGTACCTTTCTTCACATGCACACAGCCATCGCCATGCATGGCAGGCAGTGATGGTTGCAGGACGCAGTGCAGCAGCAATAGCAGCAGTGGTTGCGCTGCCGCTACATGGGTTGGGCATGAGTAGGAATCTTTATCTGCGCGTCTGTCTGCCAGACTCTTTCTTTGTTCATACGTTAATGTGTGCTTTTGTATGTGGCCCAATATATGTTCGTCAATGTATGTTTCTACGTGGGCTTGCTGGCAAGCATGTGCCCATATGTTGGGCGTACGAGGAACGGTTTCGGCTGGTATCCTGATCCTTAAGAACCCAAAACCCACTTTTTTGTAGGTTCTTATTATAAACCCTAATATGGGATTATAGGGACCCTACAAAAAAGTAGGTTTTGGGTTCTTAAGGATGTAGCGACAGCAAGCTCGCAAGCTCTAAGAAGTTGGAGCATGGGTCTGGCATGGTGTGCACGGGATTTACATCTGGGCGGCCGACAATGCTGATGCTGCAACTTGTTGTCAGCTAATTAGGGGCCTTAATAATTAGAAGAGGGTCTTGGGGCACATTATACTATACTTATGAAAAGGAACCCCCAAAATCGTATTGGTATTTATTTAGGCCCCTATATTACTGTTAAGTTTTTATGGCGCCCGACAAAATTTGAAATTGGAGACGGCTCCACAGCCCTACAACCTCAACTCCGCACGCCACAGTCCGGACAAGTCTCCCCATTGAGGTCCGAGTTTGTGCATTCCTGTCCAATGCGAAACTATAATCATAGGGTTTAGGGTTTCGGGTTTAGGGACTATATATCAACAGTGTTCATGGAGGAATATGGGTTTGGAGGAAAGCCACATCCCAACCCTACCAACCAGTAGAGATACCCTTAGATTATGCAGAGTATAAGCTTTAAAACAGCGGAGACCCTCGGAAACCTCTATCCACCTTGATCTTGACACTCCGCGCTATCTAAGCCTGATCTTGAATCACCCCAAGAAACCACCTACCAATTGCACAATCCACAGCCGCAGCCCTCAACCTATCGCCTCTAAGCCTCAAAGCCTCAACCCTAAAAACAGTACTCCCTGAACCCTGCAACCCCCAAGCCCAAAGCCCTGAACACTAAACCCCTAAACCCAAAACGAAGCTCGTATAGCAACCCATCTAGATCCCTTAGGGTTTAGGGTTTAGGGTTTAGGGTTTAGGGCAACCCATCTAGATCCCTTAGGGTTTAGGGTTTAGGGTTCGAGGAACCCAGACGTGGCCCGAGCCTCCCGGACTCGAAACCTCGGCTTGGGATGGATTTGGGGTGTATAGGTGTAGGTTACTTGGAGGTTCATGGGGTTATGGGGTTCCTTTAAGGGTTCCTTTAAAGGGTTCTATAGGGTTTAGGGTTTAGGGTTTCGGGGGTAGTTGTAAGTGGGGTTATAAGTAGGATAACTTTACTTATAACCCATATTAGGGGACTTATAACCCTACTTATAACTACCCATGAACCTCCAAGTATGGGTGTAGGGTTCAGGGGTTTCTGGGTTTCGAGTCGCAGGGTTTCAACAAAAACAAAGTTCCTGTGATGTCTCTCAAGCATCCTCAACTACTGTACTTGTCCGTCTGATCGCCATCCGTCCGTCCCTCTGTCTGTCTGCTTGTTGGTCTGTCTGTGCACTTGTGTGTCTGCATGTCTGTATGACAGCATGTCTGCTCGGCTGTATGTAAGTGAGTCTGTATGTATATATGCATGTGAATACCGAGTCTATAGATCTCGTAAGCGTGCACATACGTACATACTGCCTGTATGTATGCATGTATGTATGTATGAATGCATGCAGGTTCAAGGCTTACCGGGCGTCCATACACCCCGTTCCCTCTTTTTGGAGGGTACTACCATATGTAACTTTGAGGGTTTCTATACACCGCAACGAAAACACGGGGATTTCTGGTCGGAAGCCCGTCAGCCCTGAATCCCAAAACCCTGAAACCCTAAAGCCGTCCCCACTAAACCCTCAGCCCCCGGAGCCGGAATCATAGAAGCACAGGGGTTGAACGACGGAACCAGCGAGTCTCAGGGCTCTAATGAATCCCTCCCCCAATGTGCAACATGCTGTGGACAGCTGTTGCTGTTCGAAACTGGGCTGTCCCTAAACCCTAAAACTACAAAGCGGTTTAGGGGCTTAGGGTTTAGGGTTTAGGAACTCGAAACCCTTGTCTGACTTGCAAGGCCCCGAGCCATCGACCCGGGAGTTGCTACGGGTAGATCTTTGAATTGGCGTCCGGCCACGGGTCCGCGTTGTAGGGCCCCCATCACACACAGAGGTTACTCCCAGGTTGTAACAATGATGGCGTGGAGCCTTAAGCCCTAAACCCTATAGCATCCTTATATACAGCCGTTATGGTACCCATGAAGGAACCCTAAAGGAACCCTTTGTAGTAATGATGGCATGAAGCTTGTATGTACTGCCCTCCTCGAGTGTGTTGGCTGTACACTCGAGGATGTCTGTCCTGCAGGCAGGCGAACTCTTCCGCCCAGCGTCTAAAACCCTAGAGAAATATACATGGGTGGTTGTCCAAATTAGGGTCCCTTTTTGGGTCCCCTAAATATTAGGTGCCGTATTATCATAAGGACCCAAAAAGGGACCATAATTTTGACAACCACCCACATACACCCAATTCTCCCACCCCAAACTCACGAAGAAGGCGGTACAAGGTAGCGTGAGGGCCCTCGGATTAAAGGATGAATCGAGGTTGACGTGTTTACAGAGGATTCAGAGTTCAGCTCTGTACACTGAGGGTTAGGCTTGTAGGGCTCGATTGGTTTGGAGGGGTATAAGGCTTACGTGGATTCAGATTGAAAGATGGCTGTTAAAGATGCATACAAGCCGCAATTTTGCACATGAAAAGCAAGCACTCGTCCATGAACGTAGTGCGTTTTGACACGGACCTATAAGATCCTAAGGCGACTTTGTGATAAAACCAGCCTCTACTTGAGCCCTCAACTCTGAGCGCCCTAGTTGCTGTTTGGGCTCTTCCAAAAAGGTTCCTTCTTTGGGGGATATATATATATATATATACATATATATATATATATATATATTGTTTATATCTATGTGGGTCCTACAAGTGGGTCCTACAATAATGATAGGGGCTGTTCATTGCGAATACAACCAGCAAAACCGTCACGAAGCTGCCATAAGTAATGTCCCGAAGGCCGATATAGAGGTCTAGGGTTTAGGGGAAGCAGCGCCCCCTCTCCCTCTCTCTGTCTGTCTGCCTCTACGTGTACCATGACAAAGCCGATCCTCGACGGAGGACAACGAGTCTAGATCTAGGATCTAGAGTTTGGCATTTAGGCTTCAACCCACACGTACTTTGTAAACCCCTCAGATCCTAGAAGTCTGACACGATCTTATCCCAAAGCCTAAACCCTAAACCCTAAAAATCTGACGAAAGCCCAGTCCCTGCACCAAAAGCCTCCACACGGACGCCGAGCCGAAACCTCTGGACCCTCATGGCCCTCATCCCCGTGACGGGATAGTCCACAGCCGCAAACAGACTAATGTAGGAGACTCATTCAATTGGAATAGGGTTTTGGGGTATAGCTTCACTAGGAACCCCCCCCCAAAAAAAAAAAGGATTGGTAATTATTCGGACCCCTACACCTTCAGTTCGAAATCCTATAGCCCATCCATCCTTCAGCCCTCAGAGGCATCGGAGCTCCTTGCAGAGGAGGTCAGCTTGGTCGTGTCGCAGTTTGGATTCCTGGTGTCATAACTTCGATGGGCTCCGCGGAGGGGCGGGGGGGTCTCTAGAGTCGAACCCTATACCCTAAACCCTATAGGGTTTAGGGTCTAGAGTGAGGTGTAAGGGGCTATTGCAGGTTTTGAAGAGTTCAGTGCCTCTGAGTTGGGCGGCTTTCGGCTTGTGGAACTATGGCTTTCGGAACCCAAAGTTTCAGAGATTCCGTGAGATTGCAAGGGCCCCGTGAGGATTTATAGGGTTTAGTTTAGTGTCTCAGCTGGCAGGGTGACGCGCTTTAGGGTGCGCGGAGTCGAACGCAAGGACTTCTATCGTTTCCTGTGACATCTCGGCGGCTTCTGTGCTTACCTTAAGGCTCCTAAGAGGGTCTTGGGCTTTGAGCATGGTCTAGACTGTACAAACGTGGGATCTGCTGGGTTCACAACTTCAGCTCGGAAACTTCACTGATGGGTGCTTCCAACTGAAGTTTTCATCCCAACCCTAAACCCTAAGCCCCTAGACCCTAAACCCCAAGTACCGTTTGCGATGGGGTCTGATGCTTTGGAGCTCGCTTTGCTGTGCTCTTTTCGGTCTCTGGTGCCGCAACCTGTTGGACCGTTTTCCGAGAAGCTCCAAAACCTACATAGAAGCCACAAGCACCCAGAGATGCATAAATCCTAAGCCTCACCTGCAAGGTTACTATACTTCAGCAGCATAAGGGGTTGATCCATAGGCCCATAACACCATATCTCACTGCGGGAAAATCGGCTTCCTGGACTTCATTCACCTAACTTTGAATCCTATCCTCACCCAAAGCCCTAAAACCTACCCCAAATCCCAATCCCCAAACACCCAGCCCCTCGCCACAAAATCCCCTCAACCCAAACCCTCATTAAATTCCAAACACAATTTTTTTGAGGGTCCATATACCTATATATATATATATATATAGCATAAACCCTAAACCCTGAACTTATACATTTCGATCCACAAGAGGCCCTTGATGGCAGAAGTTTTTCTGCTGTATATGCACACGGACCCTAAGATACGCAAACTAAAGTAAACCCTGCAATAAATAAAACGGGATAACACATCGGACAGCCCTATAACACCTTTATGCAAGCTTGGCCTTGGGGTAATGTAGGGGCCAAAATAATTAGAATAGCATAATATGGGCGTTCCTTATTGTAGTTAAAATAGAATTTGCCCCAAAACCCTATTCTAGTTACTAAGTTACCACGGCCTCTAGATTATGATTACCCCTGGGGCCCATTATACTGTAGTTATAATAAGGAACCACCCTAAAATAGTATAGGTAATTATTAAGGCCCCCAGATCATATCCCCTAACCCAAAGGCTCATGTACCTTTATTTATAGTAGATACTTAGGCCTTAACCGGGTGCCTATATAGGTACTTTAAGGCCTAAGTATCTACTATAAAGGTACATGGAGCCTTAGGGTAAGCCTCCCTGAAAGTTCCGAGTGTCTCTTGCCAGTCGGACCAGGCCGTTGCGGTGGCTGAGGCTGTGAGAATATATTGCAGGCGCCAGTTGCTGAAAACGCCTTGTCGGGTTTAGGGTTTAGGGTTAGGGTTTAGGGTTTAGGGTTTAGGGTTTAGGGCTTAGGGGGCGCCAGTTGCTGAAAACGCCTCGTCGGGCTAAGGGCGTGGGGTTCATGGGTAGCTGTAGGTAGGGTTATAAATCCCCCAATATGGGTTATAACTATAGTTACCCTACTTATAACCCCGCGTTGAGGGTTTGGGATGTTGGGTTTCAGGTTTCAGGCTTAGGGTTCATAAGCGCGAAACTGGCCAAGGCTTCCTTCGAAAGGGTTCCTTCCACAGTTCCAAGAGGATCTACTTGGAGGTCCATGGGTAGTTGTAAGTGGGGTTATACGTAGGGTAACTATACTTATAACCCATATTAGGGGACTTATAACCCTACTTATAACTACCCATGAACCTCCAAGTAGAAGGGGTATTGGTCTAACAAACTAGGCTTGAATTACGGGCTGAGTGTTTGTAGTTCTCTGTTGCTTGGCTGTCTTGTTCTCTTTTGCTTTGTTATGACCCTTGTCAGGTTCATACGGCTTACAGTGAGGACTTTGGGCTTAGGGTGAGCAGAGCTTCTAAGGACTTATGAACACGCGTGGGTGGGTGCTCGGGGCCGCGTGTATATGAAATTTGGGCATTTGGGGTTGCTTTTGGGTGTTTCGCCTGCGATTCGCAAGACTTCAAGATGGCTACCCTAAACCCTAAACCCTAAACCCTAAAGCCTAAACCCCAAACCTTTGGGCAAGTTTCGAGCACATCTGGGAGCTTCGGGAAATGAGCCCCAAGAGAGACCCTACATAATTAGTGATTAGGCTCCTTATTTCAAGGACCGGTAAGTGGGGGGGGGGGACCTCAAGAATTCAGGAATTCTCCCCTTTGGGGGTAGGCTTTAGAACGTTAGGGTTTAGGATGGTTCAGGCAGAAGTTCGCCCACGCCCTCACACGACAAAGGATCTTTATGATGGTGCTGGCACATGTCTCCTCCAGGTGTCGGGGAAGACATCCGTACGGTTACCTGTCCCACAAACCAGTATGGGGTTTATAGGGTCTTGAGCTGGGGTTTGGAGGTACCCCAAACATAAACAGCTGCTTCTTGTTGTGCCCACGCAACAGTCAGAGGGGTTCCCCACAGCCCAGTTCACCACCACCGCGTCGACGTCGCGGGACTGTCAAGGCTTGGGGTGTGGGCGAAAGGGAATCTGAGGCGTGAGGACAGGCGGTGCTGAACGTCTCACATGCAGTTCATAAAGGTATTCTGGAAAACCCTAAACCCTGAACCCTTAACCCTAAACCTTAAACCCTAAACCCGAAGCCCTAAACCCTAAACCCAAAACCTTAAACCCCAAACCCGAAACCTTAAACCCAAAACCCGAAACCTTAAACCCAAAACCTGAAACCCGAAGCCTTAAACCCTAAACCTCAAACCCTAAACCCAAAACCTTAAGCCCAAAACCTGAAACCCGAAACCTTAAACCCTAAACCTTAAACCCTAAACCTTAAACCCAAAACCCAAGACCTTAAGCCCTTAACTCTGAAGTCTCTGAGGCCTCCTCGCCAGCGGAGCCGGTCGAACTTGCGGCCTGCAGCCGCTTCTCTCCCACTGTGGGCTCTAAGAAGGGTTTCCTTTAAAGGGTTTATGTAGGGGTTTAGGGTTTAGGGTTTCCTTTAAAGGGTTTAGGGTTGAGGGTTTAGAGGTTTAGGGGTTCAGGGTTTAGGGTTTAGGGTTTCCTTTAAATGGTTTAGGGTTGAGGGTTTAGGGGTTTAGCGTTTAGGGTTCCTATAAGTGAACCATTATAAGGGTTCTATAATGAAGGGGCGGAACCCTAATCAATCCCAGATGCTGAAGGGTCATGAAGGAACCCTGTCAGGACTTTCGAAGGAAGCCTAAACCCTCAGCCCGTACAGTTACCCCTTAAGGAGTCCTTCAAGGGGGTGTTGTCAATGTAGGGGCTCGTTAAACCAATTTTAGTTTAAGGATTCCCGTAAACCCTAAACCCCTAAACTGTAAGGGTTTAGGGTGTAGGGTTTAGGTATAGGGTTTAGGGTTTAGGGTTTAGGGTTTAGGAATTTTTGGGCTTCGGGTTTAGGGAGCCGAATCCTTTGAAGGAGTGCTAAGAACTGACGTGAGCCCCTAAACCCTAAACCCTAAACCCTAAACCCGTGAGCCTTGTTGTTGAGGCCGTGTCCTCCGGCTTGCGACGGGCGCTGCCTCCAGATCCGAGGACCAGGGTTCAAAAGTGTTCTTTTGGGTCTAGGGTTTAAGGGTTTAGGGTTTAGGGTTTAGGGTTTAGGGTTTAGGGTAGCTGCGGTTTGGTTAAGGGATGTTGAGAAGCTTTTGTACTGCTCTCTAGGGCTCCAGCTACCTAAGACCTACCTATACTAACCATATATATATATATATATGTATATATATATATATATTATGTATCTCAGTAACCCAGTCTTGCCGTAGTGCGTAAAGCCCTAAGCCCTACACCCCTAAAGCCCTAAACCCTAATATGGGTAACTGGAGCTCTGGGGGGTGGTTGTTATTGCTATCATTCTTTTTGTGCCGGCTTGGGGTTAAGCGGCAGGTTCAGAAATTCAGCGGCGTTCTAGCTTTGCGGTCTTCACTGGCTGAAGGGTTGAGCGGAAAATCCCGCGAGGTATTCTCAAATCACACCACAGACCCTAAAACCTGCAACCATATAGCTCTACTTCATAGATCTGGTAGCGTTCCGTGTAGTGTAGCTGGACTGGCTTACCCTGTGGGGTGCATGGCTACAAAGTACTTGGGCACGCAGGGTATCGAATATTTCAAGATGTCAAAAGCCTTGCCCCAGGCTCGGTGCTCTTCATGGCCATTACCCTCAGGGTGCAAAGGACCCAATAATAAGGGACTTTGGTTGCAGATAGTAGTTTTCTAGGATCTGGGAGAGTATATGATGATTACGTACTTGGACCCTTAGGGTTATAGAGCAATGAACGCGATGCGTGTCATGTGTTCGCCGCCCCCTCCCCCGCTCGCCGTAACTGCTCTGTTTCTCTCTAGAGCATTGCAGATTGTTCTTTCAATGTTCTTCTCCTTTTGCCTTCGTGTTTTCACTCTCTCCCTGTCTCCTTCTAGTGCCTTCTTCTGTCAGCGTTTCCAGGTCTTTTTTCATTCGGGTCTGAAGCATGTCTCCTCTGTATATGCCATATGGCCATCTTTTTTTTTTTTCTCTCTCTCTCTTTCTCTCTTTTCCTTCCGACGCTCTTTGTATCATTTTTCTCGAGCGAGCGAAATGCGCAACCCTGTCAACCTTTGTCAACACTCGGATACCTTAGTTCCTGCCGGTGCCTTTCTCGCTTGGCAGGTTCATCCGTGCCATCTTAGCTTCAGAGCAGCTGCTGCAGCAACAGGCTTGCATCGGTTTAGGGTTTTCGGTTTAAAGTTTCGGGTTTAGGATTTAGGGTTTAGGGTTTAGGGGTTGGATCAGTTCTGTGTTCTCAGGGTCAGAAGTTTACGGCCATTTGCTTGGTTGTTTGGGTCCTCATATCGTGCGACGCAACATGGAGATGGACTTGCACCTAGGCTTCAAGGGCAGTACAGCGCTGGCATCAAGCTGATGCACACAGCCTGAGTTCCGTCACCAACGATGCTCATGATCATGTTGTCAAGTGATGTCAAGTGCAGACGGTCCGACTAATGACCTTCAACCTGAAACAGCAAGCCGTGAGACTCGACCGAGAGTAGACTTCGCAATGGATCCCGTCGCACAGACTCAGTCCCGCAACCGTCTTAACCTCATGCCCTAACAACTCCTCTAAAATCCCGACACCCTAAACCCTAAACCCTATCCTACAGCCTAAACTCTTCTGGCAGCTCTCCCTAAACCCTAAATCCTAAACCCCTAAATACCCTCTACAGGCTGGCGCTGTTTTCGTACAATGCGATCGAGATCTGACGCTTGCTGCAGAAGTCTTGGAAGTTTAGGGTTTAGGGTTTAGGGTCCCAGCACCCCATTCCCCTCCATTAAAATATCCCAGGCTCTGAAACCTAAACCTGTAATCACTGAGCTTGGAACTACTGAGTTTGGATATATTCTAGGCTCCGCCTCTTCAGTATGCTGGGGTTTCGAAGCTTTTCCTCAGAGTTTGTGGTTTAGGTGTTGGAGTTTCAAAATTTATGACTGTTTCAGATTCGTAAGAAGCGTATTTTCAGAAGTCCCTACGGGTTTAGGATTTAGGGTTCAGGGTTTAGGGTTTAGGGTTTAGGGTGACTGTTTCAGATTCGTAAGAAGCGTATGTTCAGAAGTCCCTATGCCTCGAACAACTCTGATGAGCCAGGTCCTCAGACTCAAAATCCTATGTTGGGTAGTTCTCTAACTTAGGGTCCCTTGTAGGGTTCTTTTTACAGGGGTGCCGTACTATACTGGGGACCGAAAAAGGGACCCCCAATTTAGGGAACTACCCATATGGAACCTTCTGCCTGTACCCATATTATCCAAGGTACCTTAAACAAAGGTAGATGTGCCATGGTTTCAGGGCTCTCTCTCTCTCTCTCTATATATATATATATCCCTTTTTCAATGATACATTGGCAACTCTAGCTATGAGCAATCTGTATTGTGCGTTTTTAACAGAGCATAGCGAGTCATGATTTATGCCACTGGGCCTCCATGGCGTTCCTTGCAGTATGATGCGTTACCCTAGCGGCCTAGCGATCCAGTTACCTAAATAGCTGGCTACCGGGTTACATGTTGCCTATAGTCTCCATTGTAGTTCCTTTTTGGGGGATACCTTGTAGGAGCCTAGGTATAAAATTGGCTAAACCGAAACAGGAACTACAATGAATGGAGACTATAGGTACATTGTTAGTAACTTACTGTTTAGGCACCCGGAGCCTTAGGGTGTAGGATTTAGGGCTTTGTCCAGTTCAACACTGAAACCCTAAACCCTAAACCCTAAACCCTAAACCCTAAACCCTAAACCCTAAACCCTAAACCTTAATCTTTGTTTGTTTGAGCCGTGGTCAAGGTTCTGCGGTTTAGAGGCTCCTAGAGCTTTTGTGGCTTGTTGGTCGGATTGTGGGTTTTGGACTTGAGTTTAGGGGTTTAGGGGTTTAGAGTTTAGGGTTTAGGGTTTAGGGTTTAGGGTTTAGGGTTTAGGGCTTAGGGTTTAGGGTTTAGGGTTTAGGGTTTAGTATAATAATAGTTAGGGTTTAGAGTTTAGGGTTTAGGAGCACAGAACAACAACATCAATCCTAACGAAAGCCTAAATCTCTCAGCGACCATCAAGCGCGCCAAACCCGAAACCCTTGCAGCCATCCTCAGACACCGAACAGCGGAGTCAGAAACCCTAGACCCCTTCAAAGCCCTAGAAAAGCCCACGAGATCCCTTTAATTTAACCCCTAAACCCTAAACCCTAAAACCTCTTCTTAGGAGCCCAATAAGTAAACTTTAAGCCTTTCAGCTTTTTTGATATATTAAGCCGTAAGCCCCTACTAAAAGAGAAGTTTAAACTTTTTTGGGCCAGGGTACTGGGCAGCTAAGTCTTGTGAATCCTAGGAATGGTCAAATTGATCGGGACGAGCTTTTCGGTCTCTGCGCAGCACTGCACGAAGCACTGGGTCTTTCGATGCAGGACATGGGTAGTTGTCAAAATTAGGGTCCCATTTGGGGTACCCTAAATAATAGGTGCCGTACTATAATAAAGACCCAAAAAGGGACCATAATTTTGACAACCACCCCTAAACCCTAAACCCTAAACCCTTATAGAAGACCGAAGCCTCATGTTGTTTAGGGGTTTTGGGCTTAGGGACTGGAGCTTTCTGCGGTGAGAATATGCCCTTATAGGAATCCGTATAGCTCCCTTCAACGGAACCTGTATAGATGCCTTTAAAGGGACCCTGAAATCCCTTAGCCCTGTGAAGTGATACTCTGAAATCCTTGAGCCCCCCAAGTCACGGAATTTGTTTGGTGCTGCGCATTTGGATTCGTAGCTGAAGCATTACGGGTTTGCAGAGCTCTGGGTTTGGGTTTGTGCACTTTGGGGAAAGAGGCATTGAGCGCTGCCTGGCCGGGCAGCTAGACTTCCGCGCCACCATCTCCAATGTTCGTCCCTTTTTGCCGTTTACTTTAACCAAGGTTGGATCCTTATTCAGGTTACTGCACCGCACGCATAACAAATTCTCGGCTGGCCAATTTCGCGTATGGCTAGGATGCTACAATGCAAAACGAGGTAGCACTGCGAGGGCAGCTAGGTTCCCCAGTAGTACCCTGTTGCCGTTGTTCTTGCATGTTCTTGTTGGGTCTCCTGGTTGAAACGCAACAGTAAGACAAAGGGTAGAGTTCAGGTTTCAATCTTCACGGATGTCCTTCCTTGGGTCTTGTGAGGGTATTATCAGGAGTTTGGGCTTATAGGGTTTAGGGTTCAATCCCTCATTATTACTGTTACTAAGGGGCTACGGGGGAACATGGACAGAAGGACATTCAGACCTGGCTGTTCTCACAGGACGATGTTTCCTTGGGCCGACGCTTGGCGATACTTGGCTGCAAGGACCACGGGTTAACGTATGTTTAAGCAAGTGTCTACATATCATGATACATAATACGAAGGGACGCAATAAGGTCTACATACTCGGCATTTGTGAATGTAAACCCTGACCAGTAAGCCCCTTCCTTCAGCAAGAGTTCTGGATATCATTCATATTAAAGCTTCCAGCGGAAGGGTGCTGATTAATCAGTGTTTTTCGTCGGAGACATTGTTCGAGCTTGTGTTTTTCCCATCTGCATACATGCCTACAAGATAGAGAAGCCTGAATCAATCGAACTCTGTATAATTGAATCCGTAAACCCTAAACCCCTAAACCGCGATTGAAGATAAAAAAAGGCACACCGCAACCCGGTTGTAAACTTACCCTAACCTACCAAAACCCACTTTCTTGTAGGGTCCCTATAAATCCCCTATTAGGGTTTATAATAAGATCCTACAAAAAAGTAGGTTTTGGTAGGTTAAGGTACTACTCCAAACTAGAATCGAAGGCAGTAACAAACGCAACCCTAAACCCTAAATCCAACACTACGGAACAGTACTACTACCACCCCCCACCCCCTCGTCTGAAGTTTCCCCAACACGGTGCTCTTGACCCGACGATGAGTTTGTTCCATAGACTTTGGAATGTTTCGGAATTTGGGGGTTTATGAGTTTTTGACCTATTTGTAGCGAGCTTGAATTTTCTACGCCTTCCGGGCCTGTAGGAGAACGCCATCCTCGGCCGCGAGAAGTTCAGCGGTTTGGAGATTTTTGTCTCCAACAAACTCAGCATGCAGGCAGTTCGACGACGATTCCAGCGGCGGGCTGGATCGTCGGCAGCCTCTCGGCACGATCATCTTGCTAAAACTCTGACCCTAAAGCCCTAATCCAAAACCCAACCAATTCTTCCCGAAACCCATTACAGCCGACCTTTTCATGGTTACTCGTTATGAATTGTGTAATAGAAGTCCTGAAAATGGTTAAACCCTGATAGTAGCCCTTATAGAACCCCTTAAGGAACCCTTTGAAGGACCTTAAACAGCACGTTTTGGAAGGGTGTTTTAAACACTATTTCCGGGAGCCCCCGTTCCTACAATATTGAGACCACATACTCGTCTGTAATGCAAGTCGGCTCATCAAAGCACAGCAACCAGTAGGTCTAGGTGGCCAAGAGCAGAATGGGTACCGCCCTAAACCCTAAACCCTAAACCCTAAACCGTAAACCGACCGGGCTTGTTTGTGTTTTTCCACCTTCAGACCGGGCTCTGGGGTCAAAAGCATCCAGACATGGCCACAATACCCAAACCGCCCAAAGCCCTCAAGCCTATATAAATCGTAAACCAATACGTAAGAACGCCAAAAGCACATAAGCATAAGCATTTTATAGGGATATCCCTACCTCATTGGGCTTCATTATAAGGGGGTTTATATGGGATATCCCTATCCTAACTTTTGCTGATGTGCTCTTTGGGGGCCCTAAATAATCATGTGCGAGTGATGGCTCGCATCTCTCCCAACCTCTACAGCCCAAAGGAAGGGTGCGTTTTCGAAACAGACCTTCATCGTATTCGAGGGTTTTGTTTAAAGGTTTGCTACAAGGTTCCTTCCAGGGGATGATGAAAAATGACTGAAGGTCCTTTTGAAGCTTGTTGAAGTGAAACCTGAGGTATTGTGTTCAACGTGTCAGCCGGCTTCCCCATTGAGAGTTCGGCCTTCAAGAGAATGATCCTTCAACTTCAAGATCCGTGAGACTGGACAAAGTAATATAGGGGCCCAAAGAGTTACCAATACTATTTTGAGGGTTCCTTGTTATAGTTATAGCTAGAAAATCAGACCTGGAGGCTTGCTCCAAAAAACGCTTAAATCGGGCAAAAAGCTCCAAATTGAAACGATTAAGACCTCTACATTACCCTAACCCCCCAGGTACCTACTATATAGGGCCCCAGGGGCTCTGGTACCCTATATAGTAGGTACCTTGGGGGTTAGGGTTAGGCATGGCAAATCTCGCACTATTTTCAGCAGCATTGCGCTGTCAGGTTTGTTCGTCTCTACAAGGAGCTGTTGCAGGCGGGCGCCTGCATAGCACTAGGGACCCCTGCACAGCTCTGATCCCCGGGTTCCCGGAGTGTTTGTGCTCAGACTTCGTGCACAGGACACGTCGGCGGGATGTCCTACCCTATATCTTCATTATAATATAGGGGTATAAATAATTACCAATATATGTAGTGTATATAATATACGCCCGAACCCTGTTCTAATTATGAAGGCCCTTACCTTACCTCCCGAAATCCTCAGCCCGAAACAACTCCCTAAGCTTCAAATCCCGAACCTTGACCCCCTGAACCTTACATCTTAGACCGAAGCCGACGGTGTCATGTAGGAGTCCCCAATAACGTGTCACTGGATTTAACTCAGTGACTTCTATAACGTGCCTTGTTACTGGGCACGGCCGATTTTGTTTTGTATCCTCTTTCATTTCTGCGAATGGTCATTTGTAACTGGGAAGAGAATAGCCAAAGGTCGAATCAAGCAAAATTTTCAAGCTGAATGGTTTTTAGTTTTGGTAGTGACCTCAAGTACAAAAGTCGGCAAAGTCAGTGCATGCCGAAGTTGGAGAAATTTCGTTTCTTGCCCTTCCTGGCGCATCCCAACACCATTCAGGGCGACGGGAAATGTTTGGGGTGGGGGGGGAAGCTCAAGCCAGTGCAACCAATGCCCGACGATGGGATTTGCCCTCTCAACCCTTGACGACAAAAGTACCGAGTCTTGACCTCTTTGCCTTTTGTTTAGACTTTACATGGAGTGAAACCCGACCATTGGAAGACTCCGGCGTGCTTACAAGTATAGAGATGCAATTACCCTATTTAGGGGTTTTCTGCAGTTGCTTTGTAATATGATTAAGCCTATTCTCAAGCAGCCATGAACCTTAAACTTATCCCCAAACTCGAAATCCAAAAGCCTCAACCCCAAAATCTTGGAACACCTTGCCGGAGCCGGAAACTTTTGCGGCCCAAGCCCTTTAAACCTTCGTTTTGACGTTAAACCCTGTTTGTATGTGCAGCTGAACTGCGGCCATTTACTAAGTTTCAGGGCTTATGGTTTGGTTTACGGTTGGGGTGCTATACGGTAGAAGCCTAAAAGTTGGAAACCCAACAGCCTCAATCCTTAAGAGTAATGCATAGAAGCTTCCTAGTTGAGGTTATCCTAATGATACCCAGCTGCTAAGCTGCGACAGAGCTGGAACGTGTTTGCCATTGCCAGCTTAGTTCTCCAACGGCCGACCTTTAAGCTTTTGGGGTTCTTATAGTAATCTGAAAGCTTATCCTTGTATTTCCCTGGCTTATTGGGGAAGTAAGCCAGGAACATAGTTGTCTTGGCCAAACCCTAAACCCTAAACCCCTAACCCTAAACCCTAAACCCATGGTTCTTGACTGCTTCGGGCTTTAGGTTGGGTTTAGAATTATGCGGCCCTGGGTTTGGAACTACAGCGTTCAGGGTTTACGGTTTCGAAGTATGGAGTTTAAGTTTTAGGCATCGAGTTGTCGAGTTCAGTGCGTACGGTGCTGTTCTTGCACGCAGGCCGTCTTTGTTGCTACTAGTGCTTCTGGTAAACGCCCCAAACCCCAAACCCCAATGGCACCAACATAGGGTCCGAGGAATTCGCAGTAATGTTCCGTCATAGTATAGAATGGTATGTCACATGTCCCGAAGCCCTATTCGATTGATTCAGGCCCCTATACTAAACCCGAAATGTAAACCTCTAAGGAACCCTTATAGCAGCCCTTAGAAAACCCTAAACCCTAAACCCTAAACCGATTACAGGAACTCTATTCTACTGAGTAAGGCCCGTTTTTGTTTTTACGTCCAGCAACAGGATGCCCTCCGCCGTGAGATGCCATCACCGCCCTCGCGGCGATTCGCCCGTGGTGATGAGGTGCCCTCGGTTTAGGGTTTAGGTCAGAATGGTCATGATTCCGTCTAGTCCCTAGACAGTTATAGTATAAGATGGCCCCCCAAACCCTACACAACTGTTGAGGTTATTGCTCACTTGTTTTCGAAGGATCGAGGTCTTCAGGCTTTCAATTTCAGGGGTCTGCCCTGGAACTCCAAATAGGTGGAAGTAGATGAGAGCAGCTCTCTCATTTAGGGCCCCTTTTGGCCCCTGCATAAACCCTAAACCCCTAAATCCCCAAACCCTAAACCCTAAACCGCTGCCGTACTATATTGGGGGACCTAAAAGAGGGACCCTAGTTTAGATAACGACCCAGGTATTGGTTCTGCGATTCGAGCCTTGGGGTTTAGGGCTTCGGGTTCAGGGTTTGGGCTTGGGGGTTCCGTTAGGGTTTTAGTGATTTCAGGAAGTTTAGGGTTTAAGATGATTTTAGGAGGTTGCGTGTTTGGGGTTTAAGGTGATTTTAGGAGTTGTCTAGGTGGTAGGTCTGCGTTTAGGGTGTTGGGTCTTAGGTTGACGTCTAAACACTGAAGCCATACATGCTACCTATAATTATTCGGCAATGTAGTTCCTTGCTTTGTTTAACCTATTTGTTTTTAGGATCCTATAGAGTAACCGGATAACACAGAAAAGGAACTACAATGGAGATTTTGGGTAATCCCGATAATTGCTCCCGAGCCTTATGGCGTGTTTTGGGGTTGGAAGGCTTCAGGCCATTTTAGGCTCAGATGCAATGTCGAGACTACGGGTTCACCCAGGTTTGAGGAGTGTTTTTGGGAGGTGGATTAGGGCTTAGAAAAGGCTTCGGCGGTGTTAGTTTTTGTTTGCTTATCATCGTTGTTGTTGGCTTCTGGTTTAGGTCTTGCTGCATTTGAGTTTTACGGCTTCGGGTCCATATGGATTTCGGACTCCATGCGTTTGCAAATTTGTCAATGCCCGAAACAATCCTAAATCCTGAACCCTGAATCCTAAACTTGAAAACGACCCCAAGACGCTGCAAATCGGGCCTCCTCGGTAGCTCAATATAGGGGCCTTATTCATTGCCCAGATTTATTTTGGGGGTTCCTCATTATGATTATACTATAACGAAACCCAAAACCCCATTTTTATTATTGAGGCCCCTACATTACGCGCAGCAAAGACCTTGCAACTTGCACCTTGGGTTTCATGTCGCGGCAAGCATTGATCAAACAATTAGAATAGGATTATGGGCTCCTTTATAGTATAAGCATAATTAATAAGGAACCCCCAAAATAATCTAAGCAATGAGTAAGGCCCCTATACCGAGGAGTCCCCATTTGCAGTGTCTTGGGGTCCGGTTTTCAACCAGCGCAGGGTTTGGAGCACAACTCAACAGTACACCTCGCGTCAGATCGGCTCCCCTGTGGTTTAGGGTTTAGGGTTTAGGGTTTGTTGCTGTTTTCTTCTTGATTGTATCGAGCGAACGGTTCGGGTCTTGCATACGAGCATTTTTTCTGATTTTTCATGATGTAGTTGATGGCCAGCCATGAAAATTTGTTCTTGATCCTTGGACCCTGGCGTTTGATAGTCATGATATCGATACGGGAATTGGGCAGGCCTAGTTCGAAAAGTATTACTGAGGTCGCTATTCTTCTCCCGAGCCCTCACTCGATAACACCATCGTCTCCGGTAGGTTAAGGTTAGCCAGCGAAATCGTTTCTGATTCAGGGCTATGCTGCTTCCGAGCCACACTGCGGGATCTACCTATAGTCTCCGTTGTAGTTCCTTTTTGGGGTTTAACCATTTTTGTTTATGTTTAGGAGACTAGAAGGTAGGAGGAAGGACAAAGAGCAAGCAGATGCTTCAAAACCCTGTGAAGGTGCTGGCGCCGTATCTAGGCGCAGATCCGTGTTCATTGCCCTAAAGCCCGAACCCTAATCCTAACTCTGCGGGTTTTCTGGCATTTGAGCTTTGGGCTTGGGGCACGTGTCGGCATCAGATAGAGGATGACATGAGCAGCACGCAGAGTTGTGGGTTTGTTGGCTTAGGGTGTCGGGCTTAGATAGTTTAGGGCATTTATCTCGGGCGCAGTGACCAGTCATGTGGAGGGATAGCCTTCTATCTGGTCTTTCTGTTGTATCGGATCTACTTGTATTTCTGCAGGGATCAAAAAATCGAAACCTGAACCCGCCACCCTAGACACCTATAGTATAGGAACCTGATTGAGAAACTCTGGTTCTTTACCAGGGCTCTTTGTATGAATCCTCATACTTTGGACTTTGGGTTTCTGAATCAGGTTCCCACATTGTCCGGCTTGCTATCTGCATTATCTTGTCTTGCAGGAATTGTGCTTTATCTCCCATGCGTCCGAACCACGCAGTTCCACAACTGATTGCACCCGCTTCCCTCCCCCGATGCAGAAACTCATGCAAAGATTTATTCAGGTGTTCATTCAGAGTTTCATTCGGAGATTCATTCGGAGTTTCATCCAGATATGAATTAAAATGTTCATTCGTTCAATCATTCATCATCCATCCCATCCATTCATCCATTCATCCATTTCTTCCTTCGTTCCTTCCCTGCTTCCTGCGTTCGTTCTTTCGTTAGTTCATTTATTCACTCATTCATTCGTTCGTTCATTAGGTTGTGCATCCATTCCTTCCGTAATTACTTTCTTCCTTGGTTTGTTCGTTTATTTATTCGATCGTTCATTCATTCACTCACTCACTCACTCGCCCAGCCTGCCTACATGCTGTGGCGCACAACGGTTTCAATCCTACATGCCTAGTGGCTTCGGTGCTGGGTACTTGGGGTCTCTTTCGCCAGGCGAAGCCTCCGGTCGGAAGTACCATGCGCTGGTAACGAGCGTCGTGGAGGCTGTGATCGATTCCTCCGTGCAGTTTGGGTATAGGGTCTAGCTTAGTATAGGGCCCCGAACAAATTACCTATACTATTTTGGGGTTCCTTATCATGACAAAATACATATATATATATATACACACACACCCCAAAACCTAGCTGATAAGGCCCTCACATTATAGGTTTTGTCTCTTATCCAAGAATGCGGATTCCTACTCTAAAGCCTGATCCCTGAACGCTGAAAGTCCTGAACCTCTGTTTTTGGCCCTAAACCCTAAACCCTAAACTGCTTATAAAACGGATCCTGCTCTTAAGGTTCGATCTTCGCGCTGCTATAGTTTTCTGAAGCTGGGGAGTTATTATGGAATTGGGAGTGTGGGCTTCTGCGTTCGGAGATTTGGCTTTTACGGCTCGGGTGCTGGGATGTAGGGGTTTAGGGTTTAGGGAAGGGTTTGGGGTTTAGGGTTAGGGATTTTGGGTTTAGGGATTTAGGAGGCCCGAAACTTTCCAAAACCTCAAAACCTCAAATCACAAACCCTGGAACCCTGAACCTCTAGACTCCCTAACGTAGGGCCTAAGCAATTGGAACGGGGTTTGGGGTAATAATTATAACAAGGACCCTAAAACCTCCTATTCTAACTATTTAAGGCCCCTACATTAAAGCCTACGCCCTGGTGAATGCTCAGAAAACCCCTGTAAAACCCCCAAGAGCAACCCTGTAATGTCATGAACCCTAAGCCCTAAACCCTATAAACCCTAAGGCCCCTATTGAACGTTAAAGCAGGAGCTTTGAGGCTAGAGCTTCAGGGTGTTAGGGCTCCAGAGGTTTTTTGTAGGGGCCTTGATAGTTATAATAGGGTTTTGGGGTATCTATACTATAACAATGATAAGGAACCCTCAAGACTATAAGAAGGAACCCTCAAAACTATAAGAAGGAACCCTCGAAACTATAAGAAGGAACCCTCAAAACTATAATAAGGAACCCTCAAAACTAAAAGAAGGAACCCTCAAAACTGTACGAAGGAACCCTCAAAACTATAAGAAGGAACCCTCGAAACTATAATCCCTCGAAACTATAAGAAGGAACCCTCAAAACGGTATTGGTAATTATTTTGGCCCCTATATTCGGATGCTCTGGCTTTCGTCTAGGACATTTGCAGGTGGGTAGTTGCCGCTATAGGAGCCTTATAGAAGGTCTATAAATCTTAAAACCCTAAACCCTAAACCCTATAGAAGCCTTATAGACGTCCTATATACCCTAAACTCCCCACCTGTAGTTTCCTTAATTTTCAACCCTAACCCAAAGCCCTAGACCCTAAACCTTAAACCCTAAACCCTAAACCCTAAACCCTATGAGGGCCTTCGGGCTTGAGGCTCTTGGAGGTCGTCCGAAACCAGCAAACCTTGCCAGCAAAGCTTCCAAGCACGAGTTTTAGGGTTTAGGGTGTAGGCCTAAATGGCTACCAATACTATTCTACAGGTTCCTTTTGTTATGATTATAGGATAACGGGCTCGAAAAGCCTATTCTAATTATCAAGGCCATTACCAAATTGTTGGTGTTTAGGGTTTAGGGATGTTGAAAGACGCGCCATTACATCCACGCAGCTCCCTAGTAGAAATTGCCTCGTGCAAGCTTTTGGATTAAAGATGCGTCGAGCCCTAGACCGGAAACCCTCAAGCGATTGCGCACCCCTCCATGTACCGTAAAGCCTCTAAATATTCTAAAACCCATAAAACCGTAAACCCTAACCCTAAACCCTGAACCCTAAACCCTGCACCCAAAGCCCTAAACCCTAAACCCTAAACAAGCCCCAAGCCCCTGTTTTTCGCGTGCCAGGTCGGTGCTGAGGTTCTTGTGGGACTACGCTGGCTTCGGCCACCCGCGGGGCTTCACCCCGAGGACCTTTGGGTTTAGGGGTTTAGGGGT
>CAJNDV010028080.1:3587-32026 GCA_905221635.1 Symbiodinium sp. CCMP2456 | reverse complement strand
ACACACACACACACACCGCATGTGCTTCTTGATCTACCTGTCCTGATCTATCTACGTAGTCTTGTGTGAGTTCCTGTGACCAAACAGAATAGCCAGAAACGGTCGGTCGACACACGGCTAAAACCAATGATGGATGGACTTTGCGTTCGTGTGCGCGAGCCCCAATGCAAACCGAAACCCTAAACCCCTACCCTGGACCCTGCACCCAATCCTGAATCTTTAAACCCTCAGCCCTTAACCGCCTTAACCCCTAAAACAAACACTCAAGCACCGGACTCCCAAATCCTAAACCCATCAGCCCCAAATCTTGCTGTAGCAGAATCGGCCTGGTAGTGCTCCGGCAAACTCAACTCGGCCATGTCCTTGAATCAAGGGTCTTTTGTTTTTGTTTTTTTTTTTTTTTNNGGGGGGGGGCTTATAGAGTGCTTCAAGAGGATCCCCCACTGTCTCCAAAGGATCCCCACTAACCGGGCTGTTTTTGGGTTGCTTTGCATACAAACTATAAGTGATTGCTTTTTTTCCTTCTGTAGAATGTACCAT
Source organism: Symbiodinium sp. CCMP2456 (assembly GCA_905221635.1). Lineage (NCBI taxonomy): Eukaryota > Dinophyceae > Suessiales > Symbiodiniaceae > Symbiodinium > Symbiodinium sp. CCMP2456. The sequence goes on along the minus strand of CAJNDV010028080.1, from coordinate 31,486 downwards.
GCAGAAACGAAAAGCAACGAGCGTTCGGAAGCAGATGGGAACGGTGCAAGGGATTTGGTCTTCTTAGTGTTGACGTCTAGGCAGATTGAGGATTTGGCGGCAGCAGCAGGTGCCAGGGGTGGGTTCAGGGTATGAAAGCCCCGGGCTTGGTGGTGGCTAGGCCGATAGACCGAGCTGTTTCTTTGCACCGAACAGAAGAGGAAACCAACTGCAATATCTTCAGATCCGACCTCTTAACAGCCCGGCACACAATGCCGAAGCTGCACTCTTGACAGCCCTGTGTTGATGGACAGCTGACACTCAGACCTCACTCCTCGAACCGGCATCAAATATACCCAAACGAACTGGGCTCTCACTCTAAACCCTAAACCCTAATCCCTAAAGCTGAATTTCACAAAGCCCTGCAGCAAAAACCCTGAACGCCCTAAACCCTACGTTCGGGGCCCTGGAGAGTGCGAGAGGCGAGGGGCAGAGAGCCCTAGGCAGGTTCGTGTTATGATGCAGGTAGAAGAGCAGATAACCCACGAATATCCACAAAACCTCCAGGGTTAAGGCTTATAGGGGTTGTAGTGCGTAGTGGCTTGGGCCTTCGGGCTCAAGTAAACAAGTTTGGGACTTAGGCGGATAGTGACGCAACTTGGCAACTCTATGGATGTGGACAAACAGGCAGCAGAAGTTTGCAACTTATCTCAAAACCTTGTTGAACATCTTCGCACGTTCTGCGCGACCGTGGGGCAACTAAACTATCCTTCGCTGTTCAGGAAACTCTGAAACTGAACCGGCAAGCTCCACAGCACCCCAAACGCTTCACAACCCCCCCCCTCCCCAACCGAAGACTCTGCCCCAAACTTCTGAAAGCACTCACACCCCTCCACAAATCCTAAGCCCTGGAACCTACATCCTAGACCCCAGAGGCGCTAGACGTCGCTTGATGCTCAAGCCCTCAACCCGAAATCCGATGAAGCCTTCCAGCACGCCTTACACCCAGTGCCAAAACTAAGCCTAAACCCCTAAACCCTAAACCCTGAACCCCTAAACCCCTAAACCCCTAAACCCCCAAACCTAAACCCTGAACCCCTAAACCCCCAAACCCCTCAACCCCTAAACCCCTAAACCCCTAAACCCCTAAACTCTAAACCATAAACCCTAAACCCTAAATCCCTAAACCCTAAACCCTAAAGAACAGCAACCCCCTAGAAAAAACCATCTTCAAGGCTTCGGACCCATGGGCTCTCGCCCACGATCTGGCCGCTGCCGGTGCTCCCTGGATTTAGGTTTAGGGCTTAGGGCTTAGGGTTTAGGGTTTAGGGTTTAGGGTTTAGGGTTTGGGGTTTAGGGTTTAGGGGTTTTGGATTTAGGTTTGGGGGTGCTGGGGCGTGGGCTCTAGAGTTTTAGGATTTGGAGGCCGCGGAGTCTGAGATTTGGCAGTTTCAGAAAGTGAGAGACCCTAGTTAAAGGTCCGAAACCCTATGCCCTAAACCCTCAAACTAACCCTCCTAAACCCTGAAACTCAAAACCCTGTAACTCCAAACCCCCCCAAACCCTCAAACTAACCCTAAACCCTATACCCTAAACCCTCAAACTCTAAACCCCATACCCCAAACCCTGAAACTCTAAACCCCATACCCCAAACCGTCAAAACTCGAAACCCTGTATCCCAAACCCTCAACACTGGAAACCCTGTAACTCTAAACCCTAAACCCTAAACCATAAACCCCAAACCCTAAACCCTAAACCCTGCAACCCTAAACCCTAAACCCTGTAACCCTGAACCCTAAACCCTGTAACCCTGGCTTCCCTGAACCGGGGGAACCTGCCGGAGTTCCTGCGCGGTCGGACACGGGGCTGCTGCCGATGCGAGGTGTCTGCGATCCCGCCTGGCCCAGCGGCTTAGGGAGTAGGGTTTAGGGCTTAAAGATTTGGGTTTTAGGGTTTAGGGTTTAGGGTCGTAGGGTCTTGGAGTTTAGGGTTTTGGGTATTGGGATTTTAGGGTTTTAGGGGTTTAGGGTTTTAGGGTCTTAGGGTTAGAGTTGAGGGTTTACGGTTGAAGGGTTAGGGTTTACGGTTTCGGTTTCGGGTTCAGTTTGGCCGTCTTCATAAGTAGATGTAGGATTTTTGGAATCATATAGGGGCCAGAGTAGCTAGTAACGGTATCCCAGGGTTCAACACCTGAACAGTGAGTTATCGTGCGATATGCGCCGAACCCCTCCATTGTATCTGCATTTTGCCGAACACATGTTCACAACAAGAGTGCCGTCTGAGATATCCACCGCCTCCTCGTACAACTAAACCTTGCACGTTGAACAAACCCGCCTCCAATCCCTATGCACAGTCCAGAAACCAGTTGCAGAGTTGTGATTCCTTCACGGTCTCCTAAATTGAGGGTTTATTGGTGTTAATATGCGGGCCCGAATCATTGGAATAGGCTCCTGTCGTAGGCTTGGGGATTGATAGAAGGTTCGAGGACGCTTCGAGCTTTATCAGGCCTTCAGGGTGTGTGGGTTTGAGGCTTTGGGTTTAGGGTTTAGGGTTTCGATTTGGGTTGTTGATGTTAAGTCAGGCCAGTCACCAGTCGCATGGGGTTGAGGGCAGCAACAAGCAACCTGCCCCGGAGATTTCGCAGCGATGTAGCAGACGCTGCAGAAGATTTGCCCAGACTCCCCACTTGTCCAGCCCTACGTCCAAACCCGTTCGATATCCACAGGCCTTCACTACTTTGACTGGGTTCTCGTTAAGGGATTTATCTTGTTAAGGGATTTCGTTTCAGTTACGAATTATGAAGAAACCATGTTATGTACTATAAATTCCTAGTATGGCCCAAATTATGGTATCTTAAATAATCTCCCTCAACAAGAACCCAGTTGAGTGAAACCCTGATCCCAGGTCTTATTAGGGAGACCCCTTCAAAGGGACCCTTCTTGCACCCCCTTCTGGCTCTCTTAAAAGGGACCTCATGGAGACGGTCTTTTTCCCCGAGGGTCCCCCTAACCTCCCTAAACCCTAAACCTTAAACCCTAAACCCTAAACCCTAAACCCTAAACCCTAAACCCTAAACCCTAACCCTAAACCCTACACCCTAAACCCTGAACCCAAATCCTAACTCCCACCTGAACAACCCCCCCCAACCTAACACCCCGCAGGCCCAGGCCCGGAATATCCCACTTTCCTTAAGGACGAAAAGAGCCCTGAAAGGGTTTAGGGTTCATATACCATATAGGGATGCATAGTATAAGGGTATAGGGCCCCTACTTTTAAGGTTCTTTTCGTCCTTAAGGTTCCTAATCCTTGAGCCTTCTCCGCCCTCGCCCTCCAAAAGGTCTCTTTAGGGTCTATGGGGCTTCGGGTTGGGGTTTTGCTCTCAGGGTTTAGGTTTAGGGTTTGGGCGGTTTAGGGCTTAGGGCCTAGGGTCTCTTCTGCAATCAAAGCTTTGGTGCTGAGGTTTTGGGCTTTGCATTCGGCATGTACTGTAGCAGAGGGCTAATGCATCTAATGCATTTAGGGTTAAGAGTTAAGGGTTAATCAGGATCTTCTCAAAACCCTAAACCCTAAACCCTAAACCCTAAACCCTACATCTCTCAAAACGTGTCTTCAGTGAATCGTCGCCAAGATCTCGAGAGCCGTAGACCTGAGCCTCAAAGCCTCGCGTAAGTTTGTCAATCAATCGCGCACCTTAGGGTTTAGAGTTGGGGATTTAGGGTTTAGGGCTTAAGGACTAGCAATAGTACTCAACAGTCACAGCAATCATGGTAATGGTAATAGTACTATAGTAATATAGGCACAGTAGTGGTCATCGTAATCTTCCCACCTTGGTTCCTTGACTTGCCTCAGGCACGCCCATGTCTGCGGGGGTTCCAGCAGCGCTCATGTCAGGATGCACGGATTTGAAAGGGCTTCGAAGCTGGCTTTGGATTGGAAGATCGCAGGGGTTTGGGCAGGGCTTGGGTTTCTGGTTCAGAGCAGTCATAAGGAGTCGCACCATCAGTAGCTGTCCTTTCACGAGCTCCTATAGGGAATAAGGCCATCGACCCAGAATACCGTGAAATAGACCTGCGTAAGACCTTCTGCAGCCGAGTCTTTCGTTGATACCTTAGCACCCCGCTTCCTCTCTCTGTATCAAGTATCGCTCTCTTGCTCTCCTTTCTTTCTCTTTCTCTCTCTCTCTCTCTGACTCGCTCGCTCTCTCCCCATCCGTATCTCTTGTCCTCTTGACTCGGCTGTCATGCCAATGCATAGGTGGAGATTTCATGACTGCTGCGCGTTTGTTGCCTCGCACTGCAGCGGATCTTGCCGAATCACACGCATTGATGGCATGGTTGGTCTACTCTCCCGTGAGCATGTTTGCTTGACATGCTTGAGTCGGGCATACGGCATCATAGCAGTTACAGCCCTACCCACAGGGAGCTGCGGCACCTTTTGCAGTCCCTACACACCGCTGGCCGGGTGTGAGGGCCGGTCGCCACATCATCGCCCGCCTGACGGCAGGGCGGGCTTCGGCCCACCCATCCCCCCCCCCTTGGGGCCAACGTGTCCAGGTGCCGGGCACATGACAGCAGGACGATGGGCTAATGTGCCTGCTGGGGGAAGGCGTGGTAGGCCCAGACCGATGCAGGGGAGGCCTTGGCAAAGTCTGCATGCATCGAATTTGTGGGCCGAGAGGGATTGAGGGTTTGGTGTTTGCGGTTGCTCTCCGCCAAAATTTTCCTGGCTCCCGCCTACTCTCCCTCTTTCTCTCCCTTCTCTCGCCGTCTTCCTGCCCATCCGCTTTTGCTCACTTCATCTCTCACTACAGCTGCCTGTCTCTCTCTTCCTTTCCCTGTCGCTGTCGCTCTCTCTCGCCCTCTCTTGTTCTTGTTGTTGTTGTTGTTGTTGTTGTTGTGGTTGTTGTTTGTTGTTTGTTGTTTGTTGTTTGTTGTTTGTTGTTTGTTGTTTGTTGTTCGTTGTTTGTTGTTTGTTGTTTGTTGGTTGTTGGTTGTTGTTTGNNGTCGTTGTCGTTGTCGTTGTTGTTGGTGTTGTTGTTGTTGTTGTTGTTGTAGTTGTTGTGGTTGTGGTTGTGGTTGTTGGCTGTTGGTTGTTGGTTGTTGTTTGGTGTTTGTTGTTTGTTGTATGTTGTTTGTTGTTTGTTGTTTGTTGTTTGTTGTTTGTTGTTGTTGTTGTTGCTGCTGTTGTCGTGGTTGTTGTAGTTGTAGGGGCCATGTGTAGTTCAAGCAACCCTACCAGGAGCAATAGCAGAAGCAGCAGTCAGAGACCTCATGGCCGTGGAAATAGGTAAATTCCTGGTACGTCCATCCCTTCCCTTTCTTCTCGCTTTGCTGCTGAGCTACTTGGAGGATCATGGGACTTAGTAAGTAAGGTTTATAACCCTACTTACTAAGTCCCATGATCCTTTAAGTACTTCCGAGGTGAAGCTGGTAAAGGCCGTGAAGGCCAGGATTCAGGGATCAGGTGCAGCAGACCGGGACGATGGGCTGGAAGCTTGCACAAGATAAATAAACAAATCGATAGATAAAGCAGTATACCTATATATATATATGCATATAATGATATATATATATATATACACACACTATCAAATGTAATGCCATGAACTTGTAGTGACCCCAGTCACTGGGCCACCTGGTTCGTGATTTCAGATCTCGTGCACTCGTGCTGAGGGAGTTCCCGTTCAAGTCGAAGTGCTATTTGCTGCTTGTCCGGTTTATGAACCTGGCCTAGACGGGCGCAGCTTCAAGTTCTGTACTGCCATGCCCATCAAGCTCATTTACTGGTTTCAGGCGCTTCGGCGGCTTCGGACAATGTCGCTCGGATTGACATTGGGCGGTGATGGTGATGCTGATGACATCGATGAAGAGGCGGTCCTGATGCTGCAGCTACTTCTTTGCATCTTTCGAGCGAAGATGAGCCTCATGGTGATGAAGTGGTGGCAGTGGTGAAGCCAAATATGCTTGTGTTGACGGCTCTTCCGTTGATATCTACGGGGACAAGCCATTCTTTAGCAGTGTAGCAGGCGATACATTAGTACGTGCCTGTTTCTGGTTACATAGAATAGCCTGTCGTTTGTGATGTGTTTTCTTGTGCCCGTTGTGGCTTTTTGTGTTACTGCTGCAATAGTTGCCGGTGACGTTGGTCATGCACGACATGTTCGGCAAGACTCTGAAAATATAGTCCGTCGTATTGGTCTTCTGGTTTGTTGTGTTCATTCCTGGTGCTGCTGCTGCAGCTGTGTTCGCGGTTGTGGTTACTAAACCCAGCCCCCGCAAAGACTCCTCGTGTGCAGGGCTCACCGGTCTTTCGAAAGAGCATGCCCTAAACACCCTAGGCCCCAGATCCAGTCAGCCTTCTCCAGGCAAAGAGTATCTGCTTCGTTTTCTGAGTTCAACATACCCCCCACTTTTTTGATTGAACCTACTGTAGCCTCCATACTACCGGCTACAGAGATTGCAGTTGCTCGCCGAGGATATTCTCGATCGCCAACTCGTTCATCGACCTGATGTGGGCTTTCCTGGTGGTCGGAGCGTCAGCATCCACGAAGACTAGTTGCGGCACTCCACCCGCACCCCGACATTCCGAGGTGATCTTGATTCTGTTTATTTTCGGCATCATCTTATCCAACTCAGCAGCCGCTTGGTTTGCCAACCGTGCTTTTCGTTTGTGAGAGTGCATGGCGCGAGCGCTGTTGATTCGCACTGCTTGAAACTGCTTGCTCAAGAAATACTGACGATTCTAGTGCATGACGTGTGTGCGGGGAGGATTGCCGCACGACACGTGCGAAACATGAAGGAGCATCTGAAGCTGATAGCAGTCTTGAGACTAATTACTATGAGCATTAGCAGATGTCCTTTCCTCGTTTTTCAAACGCACCTGCCATGTTCCGATGATCTGGCCGAGCTGTGCTTTTGCTCCGAGCTAGGGCCAAGCCGTGGGCCGAGACCAAGCTCTCCGATGCTCTCCTTTGAGGTCTGGAAGGATCCGAAAATAGGGGGGTACCTTATTTGGGGTCCTTATAATAAGGATCCTACTATTTAGGCTACTATATTAGGGTCCCCTAAACCCTAAACCCTAAACCCTAAACCCTTATAATAAGGATCCTACTATTTAGGGTACTAGATTAGGCCTTTTCGGAAAGCCCCGAGGTCTGGAAGGATCCGAAGAATCCGGGCAACGGCTGCTTGTACTGCACATCGGATAACGCCGGAGGCCTGGGGCGCAAAGTCACCGATGGCGAGGCGATACGGAAGTTCACGGAGCTCAAGGACCAAATGCCTCAGTTCCGGGCCCACTTGGAGCTGCAACCGCCGGTTCCTTTGTACCTGGCCCGGCTAAGTTTGGCGAATCACGAGCTCGGTGACCCTTGGGCTCTTCTCATTCACTTCTCACGCTAACCGCGAGCTGTAGCAGGGAAGTGTGCTACTTTGTGTGTTCTGTGCGTTTGCTACAGAGGCCATCTTGGCCCTACCCATATCCTGCCGTGGAGTCGTCAGCTTTGCTTACCCGGTTTCATGGTTTGTGGTTGAAGGGGTGCATCTTCGCCGGTTCATGCTGTGAGCTGTACTCTTCGGCATTCCGCTCTTAACCATGGTGTGGGGGCAAGATTGCATAAAAGGCTTGTGTCAATCTTACCGCGATACTGCAGGTCCTTTGTATTGTCGGCAAGCAGAAGTGATGTGCTCTTGCTTATGCATGGTGTTCTTGCTTTACTGCACGGCCGTCGCTTGCTTTATGTGATCGTTATTCGCCACATACTAGTAGATTCTAGATGTGTGGTAAGTAGAAGGGCCATTTCTTTATTGTCATCAATACCCCATGAACGGCTGCTTTCTTCGACTGACTTTCGGTGTCTATTAGCTAGTGCTACCTCTTGTTTCACATACGACCAACTGGATTTCGCTTGCACCACGTTGGTATCGATCTTGCGCTCCCCAGTGTTGCTGTAGTTGCTGGTGTGTTGTTCCCGTGAAAGATGATGGCAGAGGGGTGCGTGTTCAGATATGTTTTGGATGTTGATTGTAAATGGGTGTCGGCACTCATTAAGTGCAATGTTTTTCCGAGTGTGGATTTATCTAGCTATCGGTATCTATCTGTCTATGCCTACATACATATAGACACACCACAAATACATGCTTCCGGTCCCTGTGGCAAGTCCAACGGAGCCCTGGTTACAAGGCCTGAGCATCCAAGGACCGCGCGGTCCGTCAGCTGGTCGAGGCACTATTGTCCGGCACGACGCTGGTGGAGGTGTTGGAGCTGTACAAGAACCGACTAGGCGATGCCTCGGCGCAAGCGCTTGCTGTGCTGCTGGAGAATTCCCCAAAGCCTGGAGTTCACGGGTTCCACCTGTCCCATAACTACTTCACACCTTTGGGCGTGGGCTTGCTGCTGGCTTCTGCAACCCGCAGCAACTTTTACCCGGCATGGCGAAAGTGGCGTGGTCGCAGCTTCCTTTGCCCACTCTGGTTAAGAGTTGAACAACAATTGGTGAAGTGGGATGTGTTAAACGGCCTGGAAGAAACGGAGCAGAAGCAAAGGGCAGATCTTCTATTGGCAGAGAAAGCCGCCACCCTCACCAAACGCTGCCAGGCAAGCGGACGGCTTCTGCCAGAGTCGTTGCCCGAGGATTTCAGGTTGCTTTGCATGCCCGAGGGCTTTGATGAGTCATCGGAGGATTGGCCGGAACATCTAGATCGCAGGCCAAAGACCTGCTCCAAGTGGTATTGCGCCCACATCCATGAGGATGGCTGGCCGATGGTTCACCTCCCGTATTTCTGGTCCCAGAACTCCAATCGCGCAACCGATGTCTGTCCAGAGGTTGGTAGCCTGCACCGCTCGGACCCCACGTGGCGCTCCTGGCGGCCCAGGTTGCCCGTCAGCGTCCTTGGCCGAATCCCTCTCAAGGGCCCTCCATCGCCAGCGCCCGCGGCACTGGCGGCCGCTCCACAGGCTGCCCAACCCTTGACGGATGGGGCCGAGGGTCGGCCGCCTGCGGAAGCCGCCAAGCAGGAAGCGAAGAGAGAGCCAGGTAAGCAAGGCAAGGAGCATAAGAAGGCAAAGGAGCACAAGAGCAAGAAGTCCAAGGAGGACAAGGAGGCCAAGAGAGTGAAGAAGCAGAAGAAGGAGAAGAAGGACGGGCTCAAGCGCAGCGCGCGCAGCGCAGGCGCAGAGGGCCCGAAGCTCCGATCCAAGAAGGAGAAGCCCAGCCCGAGCGAGGCGGAGGCCCCGGTAGTGGAGCCGCCGGAGGACGAGGAGCGGTCGGGGTCCGATAGCCCCGAAAGCCCCGGAGCCGAAGAACTCGGGAAGTTCTCGATGGAGCTGAACCGGGAACTCGAAAGGGAGATCGACTTGGAGTAGCCGCGAAAAGATGAAACCGGGATGTGCAGAGGTAGTTTGTGTTTATGGCTGCGGTGTGTCCAGACATCTTTGTGACTCTGATAAGCAGTTCGAAGCATCAGCGGATCAAGCCGGATGCAAGGCTACCTACTTTGAGTCAATCAACCTGGGAAGCAGCGACTTGCTTGCGATTCATTCACAAAGACAAAGGCAGGGTCGGACAGATTTATGGATCACATGTCTGAGCGAGGCTGAAAGAGGTAGGTTCAGCGTGGTTTGCGGGCTTTGGGATAGGTTCCTGCTCCCGGTGAAGGGGTTTATCTGCATTTCAAGGACAACTGTTGTAAGTCTCTCCTGTCGGTATAGTGACAGAGTTGTCCTGTATGGTGCAATGGCTCATATACAGAAAGCAAGGAAGAATAAATGCTAAATTAGTTCGAAAGAGGAATGAAGACTGGCTGCAACGTGTTTCCGGTACAATCCTGTCCTCAAACCCTGTCTCGCAATATACAGACTTGATCGTGCATGTGCACGCATGTAGGCACACGTTTCAGTTCTGAATTAGTTTGTGAGCTTTCTGATTCTTTCTCTGCATGGATATTAACAAGCGCGCATGTGCGCGCGTCTGTATACCAATGTAAATAAGTACTTGTGTATGCATATAGGGAGTAGGCGTATGTCTTTTCATTCCGAGGTGACGATATCGACGAAGCCGTTAATGTGCCTTGGGCTGCCAGTTATGCAGTGTTTCGGTAAGCTTGAGTTACAACAGGCCTCCGTTGCTGCAGCAGGTCATAAAGCCGCTCTTCGGGAGCCTCCCCGTGACGATGCTCTCTTTGTGGTGTGCAATCAGTGGTGGCAACGCTTCTTGGCATCATCAAGCAGCGCTGGGTTTCAGCTTCTTGCGTGTGTCGGTGTCGTGGGACCCTGCTGGCTTGCTGGCATTCGTGTGCTACGTGTTTATGCCTGACATTGGCACTTGTTTATAGTTCATATGTGCAGTTGAAGAAGAAGTGCGCTGCTCAGTCCAAGATTAATGTGTCCCTGGGTTTTGTCGACCCTTTCCGGCCTGCTGCGTCCATCCTGGATATGCTCTTGTGCAAGGGCTCCACGGCCGAAGGGAGGCCTCGATAAAGAGGTGCAGACGCACTTATATCTCATGATCATCTCAAACCACTCAACGAGGCAGCCCCTACTCGTAGAAACATGGTTATACCGATGGTATACCATGCGTGCAGACAAGACAGCAGTCCTAGACAGGTTGCTCTTGTGATTCATGTGAATGCTTCGAGATGCCTGGTTGATCCTGGCTGTGCATCCCATGTCTTCCTGTGTCTGTGTAATTACAGCTCAGGACTGGATGGTGTATGCAGAAGCGCTGATGGTGATGGCAGCTCGGTCTGAGAGCCACCTGCAGTGAGGGCAGGTGTTCAACGAATCATCTCCCAAGGACCGTGACAACAGCTACGTGTACGTTGCTGTTTTCCTCTTCTACACTGCCTTCTGCGTTGTCGAACTCTTAGCTGCCAAACTTCATGACCTGGATGTTGGTTTGCCACTCCGAGTAGATACTTTTTCTAAAGGCAAGAGACGGGGCAGAGGTGACACTCGAAGCTAATGCAGAATGCCGACAGTTGCGTCCAGATCGCCGCCGCAAGTTAGCTTGGCAAGCGAGCTGAATTTGATGGTCCGGAGCACTCCCTTCCAGAGTAGTGTGCAGCAACCGAGGTCGGACTATTCAATGTTGTGACAGGCCATGGCCTGCTGTACGGTATGCGTCACAGCTCAGAACACGCAATGAGGATGTTGCGGCCTGTGAGGCTTTGTGAATGCAAGCCCGTCTGTCTGTTCAGTTTGCCAAATCGCGTTTCGCACGAGCTTCGCACGCCAGGAGTGTTCGTGGACAGCGCTGTCTGCTGCAGAACTGAGGATGAAGTTTTGCAGTGACTTGGCGAAAGCTTTCAAGTTGCAAGACCGCTTCTACGGAGAATGGTTTCTCGAATTGCTTCAGTGTCGACAGCATGCAAGACAAACGTAGACGTGCAAGACTAGACGACCGGCCTCACTGCTTCCTCCTCCATATCGGTCAGGAGCTACATGGACGATCTAAAGCACACGACTGCTGAGATAAAGAGGCACAGCTGCAGCCAGTCTTTCTGCAAAGTCTGCCGAAGTTTCCTACTCAACCAGCGATACCAGGAACGGCGCATGAAAGCGTAGTCCGACCTGGCACTGCAACCGGTACAAAGGTTCACTTGGCACAAGTACCCGGCACGCATGTTTGCATGTACGTTCGCACGCAGTACCTATGCATAGGTAGGTAGGCAGGTAGGAACCGGAGGAAGGCATATATACGAATGTGCATCGTGCGTGTGCATGCATGCATGCATGCATGCATGCATGCATGCATGGACGGATGGATGTTTGCCTGTATGTATCCGTGCATGCATGGATGGATGCGTGCATGGATGGATGTATGCACGAGTTTTCGTTCGTTTGTTTGCTTGCTTGCAGACTTGCGTGTATACAGACAGGCAGAGGCGCAGACTTGCATGCGTGCATACAGACAGCGCTTGCAGTTCTGCACGTGCGAGTAGCTTGAGACCAGTTGCGGCTGCGGTGCATCCGTGCCTCGCAGCACCGTACTCGGTGTGTGTGTGTGTGTGTGACAAAACTCGTCCATACATCGCTTCACAGGGCCCGTCAACAGAGTCGAAGCCTAGGAAGTTTTTCGAGACCGCAGACTCCGATGGCTCTGGCACCTTGAGCTACAGAGAGCTGCTCCCTCGCAAGTCAGCATGTATCACTTTCTCGACCGACAGTGCGCATGCATTGAGATCGCCACCGTGTGCCTCCATGGACTAGCTGACGGTGGTGTTTTCAAGCTTTCTGGGTCCATACAGTACGACCTGGATAGTCATCGGATAGTCGTTACACTACGAGCAAAGCATACTGATACGGCAATCTGCACTGCGTGGGTTTGCTACAATAATGGGTAGACGTGTGCTTGTAGAAACGTGGGCTCAGAAGTACACCTCACCTAAAGACCTTGACTCGACCCGAGTGCTTAAGGCGACATTGCCCGCCAACATGGAGAGCAATTTGCGATGCAGCTAAGGTTCTGTGGGCATCTGAGAAACCCGACAGTCAAGGCAATGAAGCCAGTGGCCTCCCCTTGTGCCCTGCGATAGCAGCAGGATAGCAGGATCCACAGAACTGCACCTCTGTGGGCAGGCTTTCTTTCATGGTCTGGATATTGATCCGGAGGAGGCCTCTTGGGTCCGCGTTTGCAAAAGCATGCAAGCCGCCGGTTGTGCTAGAAATGGGAAGCCGATGGACGACCTATCCACGCCCTATGCCCTGCGAGGCCTCCATCATTTTCCGAATTCTTGACGATGACAAGAACGACGAAATCCTCATAGAAGAGTTCATAAATGGCACCATGAGCCTTGCTTGCCGTTGTGATGCAGTAGGTCGGAGCGCTTCGTCCAAACCTTCCCAGCTCTGGCGTGCAAGGAAACTGAAGGGTCATGCCACAAAGCTCGAGATGATAACTTTGATGTACGACAACACCAGGCGCGAGGCTTTGCCAGACAGATCTGCTATATTGGACGGATCGCAAAAAGATGTGAACACTAGCTGCATGTGACCTGATGCATCGGATCACATGTGTAGAACGGTCAGTCGGTTGGCTGATGTGACCAGACACTGAGCCTGACATCATGGCACAGGCAAAGCATGAAGCTGGACTCGTCAGATGCTTACCGCCAGCGTCCTGTGCCACGAAGTGACGACACTATGTGCACATGCGCCCTAAACCCTGGCTTGCCTCAAGTCGCAGAACCGGCTCGAGTGGGAACTCCTGCTTTATAGAGCCCCAGCAATGAAGCTCAGTGTCGGCCTGGCCACCTTGGCAAACTTGGCGTTTGCGTGGGGAGCACAGCTCCGCGCCCGGGGAAGTGATGAAGACGTGCCCGATCCACCGAATTGCACCACCACCTTCAGCAAGACGTGGGTCGAGAAATGCGAGAACGTCTCACTGGCGGAATGTACGAGTTCTTATGTGGGCTGGGGCGTGCACTACCTGCAAGAATGCGCCATCAGCAGCTCGAAGACCTTTTGCTTGCCTACCGGAGAACGCTGCACACGCACTTCAGAGCTGTTTGTCGAGTACCTGGTAGTTGCAGGCGGCGGTGGCGGGGCATCGGGCGGTGGGGGAGGCGGAGGTGTCCTCGCCGGCCGACAGAAAGTGGATCCAAGCAAGGCGTTGAAAGTGGTGGTGGGGGCTGGGGGCAACTTCGGCGGCGGTGGACACACCGCGAACCTGGTTGCCACTCCTGGCGGTGACTCTCAGCTTGGTGAGGTCTTGGCCAAGGGAGGAGGCCAAGGAGGTGGAGGTTCGGACATCAACAAGCCCGGAGGGTCAGGAGGATCCGGCGGTGGTGGTGGCCATGATCGGATTAATGTCGCACGCAGCCAGGGCACCGCAGGCCAAGGGCATGGAGGAGGCCTATCGAATGTGCCTGCCTACGGCGCTGGAGGCGGTGGGGGCGGTGCTGGTGAAGCTGGAGCGGATGCCCCTCAAAAACACTACGGCGGCAAGGGTGGCGACGGCATCTCCTCAGGCATCACCGGCACAACCAAGTTTTACGGGGGAGGTGGAGGTGGAGGGATCAATGATAATTCAGGTCAGCTTTTGACAGGTCGTGGAGGACTTGGAGGAAAGGGCGGTGGAGGACGTGGAAGTGACTTCGGCAGCAAAGCTCCGGGTGCCGATAATTCCCAGTGGGAGTTCACCGGAACCGACGGCGAGGCTAACACCGGAGGAGGTGGAGGAGGCACGGACCCGGAGTCGAAGTATGCGGGCATGGGTGGCTCTGGTGTTGTCATCGTGCGCTACCCGGGCACCACGCCTGTATTGGTGGGTGGTGAAGTGGCATCGGTCGGCGGCTGCCAAGTGCACACCTTCGCGACTCCAGGAGAAGATGCGTTGGTTTTCGGCAATGTCTCAGAAACTCTCCCAATTGACTTCTTGGTCGTGGCCGGCGGTGGTGGTGGCGGCTCCGGAGGTGGCGGTGGCGGCGGCGTCATCAAAGGTTCCAAGATGATCCAGAAAGGGGCTGAGTGGGGCGTCATGGTCGGTGACGGTGGACGCTCCGGACAGGGCGGTTCTACTGGTGCCCGAGACATGCAAGAGTCCAAGTTGGCGACGAAAGGAGGAGATTCCAAGCTTGGAGGCCTTGTCGCTATTGGTGGAGGGCATGGCGCAGATCAACGCAGAGCACCAGGTGATGGAGGGTCAGGCGGTGGTATCTCTTTCGATCGCACTGCGGTGGAGCCTGGTCGCGGCACACCGGGTCAGGGGTTCCCAGGAGGCCATACCTACCGTGACGGCTACGGCTCTGGGGGCGGCGGCGGTGGTGCCGGTGGCCGTGGCGAAACAACACTTCAGCTGCACTTGGGCGGCAAGGGAGGCGATGGCGTGTCTTCTGACATCACAGGGACGCTGAAGTGGTACGGAGGAGGCGGAGGCGGCGGCGTGAACGACAATGGCAAGGCCGCGGTTGAGAACGGCGGAGGAGCCGGTGGCAAGGGTGGTGGAGGCAAAGGGAGCGACTGGGGCAGCACCACCGACTCGAATCCGGATAAGTTCACGGGAACAGACGGAGAGGACAACACTGGAGGTGGCGGCGGTGGAACCGATCCCGAATGCAGAGTGGCTGGTAAGGGTGGCTCGGGCATCGTCGTGGGCCGGTACAAGGGCACGAAGCCTTTGCTGACCGGCGGCACCATAACCACATCTGGCGGATATCAGGTTCACACCTTCTCCACAGTTGGCCCGAGCACCTTGAAGTATGACTAGTGACTGAAAAGACCCTCACTCGTTGAGGCATTCAGAAGTTTAGGATTGCCCCAGAGGTTTGCGCATTTGTCATTGCGCCCGTGTTTCACGATGGGTAGTGCGATCAATTGGCAACTTCAGCCTTTTGAAGGCGAGACCCTGCATCTCTTGATGCAGTTGTGTATGAGTTGGATCTGGCCTTGCCGGGACACAAAGAGGATTTGAAGCATGCGCAACTGTGGAAATCTTGAGAGTCCTTTCAGTCTAGGTGTCCTTCTGAGAGCCTTGCTTGATGCTCTTGAGTGCGAGTAAACTGCCAAGTTGACTGCTTCTATCATTCTAGATGATATGAATTCTCTATTCCCGTCTCATTTTACTATTAACTCCAAACCAAGAATCTCGAATCGATTTCCCTGTTAAGGCTTTGCGAGTTCCTGGAGCAAGAGTTTCAAGAGCTACGGAGACTGAGCAGACCCTGCTCCGGGCAAGGACTCCCGCAGGCCTGGGTTGCTCTGGCTAAAGATCCGGTGGACCGTTTAGGGAGTCGGCGCCTTGGTTCCTGGCATAGGCGTAGTCCAGGTGTAAACGGGGCTTAGTGCACTGCAGCCCCTGCTCAACAAAAAGGGTTTAGGGGCGAAAGTTGCTAAAGTTAAAGCTCCGCGGGGCCTAGAGCTTGTTTCATGCAGTCGGACTGTGTCCTAGGTGTCTTGGGGCCTCTTGTTTGCTCGGGTTCGCTTTGTCTCATGTTGTCGGACTCCTGTGTCTTGGGTGTTTTGATGCTTCTTGTTTGCTCGGTTTTGCTTTGTCTCATGTGGTCCGTCTCCCGTGTCGTGGGTTTCTTGTGGCTTCCTGTTTGCATGGGTTTGCTTTCCTTCATGCAGTCGGACTCCTGTGTTGATTTGTTGTTTCATTCGGTCTGACTCCTGTGTGCTGGGTGTCTTAGCGCTTCTTGTTCGATCGGGATGTCTTTGCTTCCTGAAGTCGGACTCGGGTGTCCTGGGTATCTTGGGGCTTGTCGTTTGCTCGGGTTTGCCTTGTTTCATGCGGGTGTCTGGAGCTTCTTGTTTGTTCTGGTTCGGTTTGTTTCATGCGGTCGGACTCCTGAGTGATAATCATCATCGCTGCTATCAGGGCGGGCATGGATGAGGACTGTAAGGAGAGCAGTCTTTACACACCTCCATCCCAGATTCCACTAGTAAGAACTGTAATGGCACTCCATCACATACCAATTGCAGGGTGCGTGGCCTGCTTCCTCGTTGACGCTTGGATTGCAGCTGGGATCAGTACGGCAGTGCTTGTTCGTAGCCCCTCGATCATGGCTTCGTCACATGCTCACTGTGCTAACTTGCTGGTGTGTTGAACTTGCGCCGGTAGGGTATTGTAACGAGGCTTCATCCAAAAAGTCAGGAAAAGTGTTGGCCCCCTTCTTTCTCAGTGATGCTGGATCCTTTCAAAACAGGCCCCGATTACCTGTACAGGATGTCTCAAGCATGGTAGGTCCTTGTTCGGGTTTCCCAGCTCATCAGAATTGTTGCCTATTTTGTCCTCTGGGGCGCACAGCTTCAACAAGGTTGGGGGTCTGCGAACTCTCTATGAAACGACTCTGATCATCGTGTCATCCCCTGGGGTTTCAGTGCAGAACCCAGGGGAAATCTTCGAAACACTAGTCCAATCATGGGGCTCCCAGACTCCTGCATGAGAGAGACTTGGGAACGGTTTTTCAGTCCGAAGTATCAGCCACTGGCCAGCGGCGACCGCAGCCTAAGTGCGTCTCAGGGCACAGGATTTGACTCCATGAACGCATTCGTATGGAATGCCTTTTTGGTATCTTGCTGGACGCCACAGTCAGCATGCGTCCTTTTGGTTCTTGATCTGGAATTGAACTGATCTCTCCTGGGTTTAGTGTTCGCCTTAGAACAGGAAGACGAACCAGAGCGGGACAACCTGAGCTTCCGATGAGAGTCGAATTCGACGTCTATGTGCCAAGTTGCTGGCAACTCATAGAACAAGGCGCCAAGCCTCGTAGTACGGTTTCGCCCCGTTCAGGCCTATCCGAAGTCGGGCTCATCACCTTTACTATTCTACTACCGTTCGCCGTATCCATCATGATGCTGCTGGATATGTGGTGCTTGGACGTGGTAGCATACACTATAATCAGAATGTCAAGAGGCTGCCAGTAGATGTCTTCTCGAGCCACCCGGGGCCTGGTTTCCGCTGCAGCGAAGCGGGCAGAAGCTTAAGGTTTTAATGTCTCCTCAGGGATTCCTTGTACGGGGCTGCTCTTCCTCCAGGTTTTCAGCTCAAGATGTGGCCCGCTCAGCCTTGGGCTTCTTAAGCTTGCTGCAACACGGCATTACACTATCACACGTTGGCTGGGGCTACGGCTAGGTTTCGGACACATCCCCCAATAGCCAGGCTTAACGAAGCTCTGGGTGCACTCTTCATGCCCGCAGCTGCGCGGCTGCGCGTGAAATGGATGCCAGCCCCAAGGGTCACAGCATTGCATGGACTCGCGGCGTCGGCCGAAGGAAAGGGAAGCAGTGACCGGTCTCATTTTGCAGCTGATTTGGCTCTTAATTACATCGGATCCAGGAATATCGTTGTGCTCTTGCTACGACTGCGACTCGAATGGTGGTGCCCTTTGGAAAACTCGAAGGCGAATGGTGACCGCTGAGGGTACCAACAGCTTGCTACCACCATCACTAGCAAATACGAATACGGACCATCGCTTCGACAAGTCTTAAAACTACCATCAAATCCTCCTGGTCGCAGCTGCAACTGCTGCTGCCGCTGCTTGTATTAATACCGCACAAAATCTGCCAGACTGACGGCCATGAATCTTCAAGCTGATACAGTCCATGGCCTGCTGAATTGAAGTGTCGCCAATGTGTGAGCATCGACATCGTGATCCTTACTGACTAGCGTCAGCTCGGCGTTTTTCTGGTCAAAAGCCTCAAGTGTTCGCAAGCCTTCTCAGCACCCTTGTTGTTCATGTGGTCCTTTGCCGATGGCGCCGAGTGGACTCATGCAGAGCCAGGGCACAGAGGTGGGCTTGCTTCGGGTTTTGTCGAAACCCGCGAGTCCTAGCTGCAATCCCAAAATAGAGTGCCACAAAGATCTGCATGTGAGCGCGTGCAATCACAGCATGGTATCAGATGCATACCGCACACATAGTATACTGAGACGGGTATTGAAACTTGTCAGACAGATGGATCAATAGATCGGTAGTTAGGTGGACAGGTAGATAGGCAGATAGGACAGTTTCGTCAGACAGGATGAAGAGATCGATAAATACTTGTAGGTAAATGGATCGATGGATGGATAGACAGACAGATTGATAGATCGATCGATAGATATGTACTCGCCGTGCCAGCTAGGCTTGGTCTAGCGGATAGACATCTACATCGACAGACATGGCCTTTTGCATACCTTGCCAAGCAGGTGGCAGATGTCACGAGCCCACGGCTTGCTACCAGGGAGCTGGTGCGACTCGGGGATTCGCTGCAATGGGCCGCGGCCTGCCGACTCCTCTTCAATCTTTCAGGACCGCTACAAAATCGCCATGCATCGCTATGAGGGTGGTTACCTGCTGTTTTCATGAAGCTTCAGGGGGGAGCACGACGCATCAGCCGGACAATGTGTCATTGCAGTGCAACGATCCAGGAAGGACTGGGCTTTCTCAGTCTCTTATCGTCGTGTAACCGGGCCGGTTCAGCATGCGCAATTTCTGGTAGTTGCTGCATAGAAAGATGTTCAGTGCAGGCTGCTGTCCCGTTGTCATGCCAGGAGCAGGGATCGAAGTGAATCAGTTCCATGTCACGGCGGCCATGCGCGCCTGCAGCAAGGCCGGCAAGTCGGAGCAAGGTATACATTCTTTGTCTATGATACGCGCTTATGTGTCCAGGGCCTTCAAGACAAATTTTCGGGCAGATGGTATTCCCAGCTAATCACCGTCGGTAGTGCTTGTCAGTTCTGTTCTGTCACCACCAGCTCAAGGCTGGGAAATGGGACACGGCGCTGGCGCTTTTGGAGTCGCTGGATTCCCTGCGAGTACCCCAAGAAACTCGGACTCCATACGTAGTGCTCAAAGTGCTGACCATGTAAGTCAGTGCGGGTTATGCATCCATAGGGACTCAGAGTATGCGATAGCTTGGCGTACTGATTCTGTTGCAGCTCGGATGGCATGGTGGGCCTTCCAGTACCAAGCTTACGAACAGCAGCAGACTTGCGCGACAGCTCATCTCAGCACTGGGAGATGATGCCCGACCCCGGGTCCTTTCAAGCCCCCGGTCCAGGAAGAGAAAATCTTCGGGGCCGTTTTCAGCTGCTGCGAGCGATGTGGCAGGTGGCAGCAGGTGCTGGCGCTGATGGCGTCGATGGCTTCGCAGAGCGCATGGAGCAGAACAAGCCCCAGCAGCGCATCTTACAATTATGCAGCGGCTCGGGATGGATTTGTGCTGTACGTGTTTTTATTTGTTGCCTGTCTCAGACTCAAGCTTGGCTTCTTTTGTGCATTCCAACACCAGCGAGTCCACGCAAAAGCATTTCCAGGTGAGCGCCTGCGAGCAAGCGACACAGTGGGGGCAAGCAGTGCAGTTGTTGGCAGACATGCAGGAAAAGAGCATTTATATGGATGGAAGTACCACTTGCAGCGTGCTTTCCGCCTGTGTCAAAGCCCGGCAACTGGCGGAAGTCACCAGTGTCCTAAACCTCATGCGGAGAAATGCCGTGCAAGGCAGCACTATAGCGTGCAGCGCGGCCATCGGTGCATGCTCTCATGCTGGTTTGTGGCACCTGGCCACCGAGCTCTTAGACTACATGGCTGCCACAAAAGTACCCCGAAACATCATCACTTTCAGCTCTGCGATCTCTTCTTGTGCGAAAGCTGGCCAATGGAGTGTGGCTCTGCAGATCCTGCAGCAGATGTCGTCATGTCACGTGGTCCATGACACTATCAGCTGCAGCGCAGCCATCAGTGCATGCGAGAAGGCCGCGATGATCCTCCGGATCTGCGTAATTGGTTTGCTGAACTGCCACCAGCATCTATTCTGTCCTTGCTTTCCATTTCATGTCCCGAAGCTTTCCATCCAGCATGCACTCTTGCACTTGTTTCTTCATCAGGGGGTTGCCCATGAAGGGGTTGAGCGAAGCTGTTTCCGACGCTTACCAGTACCCTTAGCTCCGCAAGCTGTGAGCTGCATTCTCACAAGCAGTTTGGGTCCGGTGAGAAAGGGATCTTGGAGGCTGTTCAACGGTCTCTTCGTCGTGGGGCCTTGTCAGAAACTTGTCAGAAATCCCCGCAGGCTGGCCAGTGGACGGTCGCCCTAGAAATCCTCGGCAGCATGCCGACCCTTCGGGTGCTGGCCGATGCTGTGACTTTGGCCTCCGCGATCAGCTGCTTGGAAAAGGGCGAGCAGTGGGAGAAGGCCCTGCAACTCCTCTCACAAGGTGCCTGCCGCGGGGCGAGGGGTGACTGGTGAGGGGGAATGCTTCCAAGCCGGGCCTTTTTTTGCACTTACAAGATACCAAGAATGTAGGAGCTTGCTTGTCCTTCTTTGGGGGCGTCGTGAGGTTCTGGTGAAAAGATGCAAGTCAACCACATCGGCCTGTCAGCGGCGATCTCCGCTTGCGAGAAGGCTGGGCAGTGGAAAGCCGCCTGTGAAGTGTTGCGCTTTTCGGCGACGGCACGCATCAGAACAGACATCGTTGCATACAGCGCGGCCATCGCGGCATGCTCTCGATCTGGGGAGTGGGAGGCAGCTTTTGGACTGTTGGAACAGATGGCAGTGGAGCACATCCGCCACGACACCGTGGCATGCACGGCGGCAATAACTGCTTGCACGAATTCGACCGAATGGACAAGGGCACTCTCTCTTCTGAATTCAATGAAGCTCAAGCTGCTGTCACCAGAGATTTTTGCATACACTGCAGCTCTAAGTGCTTGCGATCTCGGGGAGCGCTGGGAGGAAGCATTGATACTGATGGAGGACATGCAACAAAGCTCAATGGTCATAGATGGCATGCACGTGGGCTGTGCCATCAGCGCTGTCCAGAAGAGGCGTGGACGCCCGGCTGCTATCCGGCTCCTCAAGGCATTGCGTGCGACATGGCCCCCCTTGATTCCGGGAAGCAGAGAGGACATGGAAGGTTTGGACGTGCTCAGTCTGCATCCTGGACTGCTTGTCCTCAACAAGCCAGCTGGTGTGCGGACGGAAGACATGTGGGGGTTTCCAAAAATAGGGGACCCTAATATAGTACCTTAAATAATAGGTTCCTTATCATAAGGACCCCAAAATAAGGTACCCTAATTTTTCGGAAAGTCCCATGTGGCTCCGAGAGAATTTATCAGAGCAAGAGGGGCGGGTTTTGCCCCAACTCCACTGCCTTGCAACGGACGTCATACCCGCATCCCTCAGATTGGCAGATACAGTCGGTACTTGTACCTCAGTAACCATTGTATAGATGAATTATGTAGATACATGGTCATTTTGACCCTGCAAAGGGCTTGCGTTCGCCTCAGTCGTTTCATCCATGCAAGCATGCTATCAAACCAGTGCATGCATACATGCCCATCCATTCATCCATACATGCATAACAGGCGCGTGCGCGCAGAGATGCCCTGTGCTTCCTTAAACCCTAAACCCTAAACCCTTTTTCCCTAAACCCTAAACCCTTTTTCCAGGCTTGAGCAAGTGGCCCGCCATGGCCAAGTCACGGAGATATCGCGCCTGGACGTTCCCACCTCGGGGGTGCTACCTGTCGTCCTCGACGCGGAGGGGACGACGGCTGCCAGGTGCACGGTCTTCGAGAGCAGCATTTTGTTGGAGTCAGTGTCGTCGGAAGACTTTCCGGAGAGGTTCTTGAGGTTTGCCAGGATGATACCAATACCATGCAGCATAGTGTTTCTCATAGTTCCGGACTGGAGATTGCGGTGGGGCTAGGAAAGGGCCGTACCCAGGGGAGGAGAAAGGAGATACGTCTAAGAGGTTTAACGGTTTAACACTTCAGGCTCTTAAAGGGTTTAAGAGCCCTGCTTCAAAAAAACATATTAGCAGACTTTTAGCAGGAGCAGGTGTGGACTTTTGTCCGTTTGATTCTGTTTGGGATGACACGGGGAGAGTGTGTGCCATTCCGACTGCGGAGTAAGTCTATGTTGTACTCACTCTACAGTGCCACTGAGGGGCGCGCAATTGGCTTACGATGGCACAATTTTCTTTCGATGGCGCGTCCTTCCGTTTTCTCAATCATATACCCTAAACCCTGAACCCTCATGCGGATTCACCGAGGTGGTACAAAGCCCAGTTTGCGGGCCGTCTGGCGAGGAAAGAGTACCTCTGTCTGTGTGAGGGCGAAGTGCTGCCTGCAGCGCCGTCTGCATTTTGCAGGGCTTTTCGGATCGATAGTTTTGGTGCCCGGTTCCTGGTATGCAAAGGAATGGGTCTGACAGATAGATGGATATAGACGAAAGGCTCCACACAGATATGTTCGTATATGTCGGAGTTCAAGTTTTTTGTGCAGGGTTTTGGGACCCCATGCACCGACCGCACACCGTGGTTTGAAATGGTGTTTATAGCCAAGGCCGACGGCGAGCAGCGGGTGGAGCTGCCCTTGCGCATCCTGCCCCCGGGACCGGGTACCGCCTGCGCAGCGGTGGATCCCATCGGCCGGGAAGCTCTGACTTGCTACGAGAGTCTGAAAGTGTACAGCTCTGATGACAAGATCTGGTCGCGGCTCCTTGCCAAGCCGAAGACGGGACGAGCCTCGAATTCAGGGCAAGCTTTCCTGTCTCCATATGGGACTTTCCGAAAATTTGGGTACCTTATTTTGGGGTCCTTATAATAAGGATCCTATTATTTAGGGGACTATATTAGGGTCCCCTATTTTCTGAAACCCCCATATCTCGGTTGCAGCCTGGGAGCTTCATCTGCATGGCTTGTTTCACGAAGGAATGCACCAGATCCGTGCGCATCTGGCGAGTGCGGGCCTGCCGTTGGTAGGCGACCGATGCTTGCCTGCCCAAGGGATTCAGCAACAACAACTTCAGCACGTCGCTGCCTCAAGAAACCCTGAAAATCATTGGACGTTCTTGTACTTATATGGCTCAACATATTCGTCTCCCTGAGTTTTCCCTATCTCTATATATATATATATATATACACACACGGATGTCCAGGTCGTTTTCCTTCAGCCTGCTCCGACCAGTGACCGTACAAGCTGTAGAGAAGAGCCTACCCCTAACAGTGGCTGCACCCAGGAGTCTATGGGCTACCAGGACCTTTTTGGTGTCCTCGATTGTTCTTGCACTGCCGCCGGTTGACGTGCCTCAGCTGGACCGCCGGATTGAAATAAACGAATTTGAAGCCATGCACTCAAAGTATAGCAGCATGGGCTCTGCTAAGGGGAGATTCTACACGTCTCTACCCTTTGCAGAAGTTTTGTGTTTCTTTCACGTTGGCCCCCGTTGCATTCCAGGCTGCTTGGCTGGGATGGGAAGGAACTGAGCATCGAGGCCCCACTTCCCGCTGAGCTTCGGGCAGCCCTGGAGCACCTGGAGCGGGAAGCCTGATAGCATAGTGATATATATATATATATATATATATAGTGGTGGAACGCAAGTGCTAAAGATAGTGATATAGTGTATAGTATAGTATAGTATAGTATAGTATAGTATAGTATAGTATATAGTTTTAGTATAGTATAGAATCGTATGGTATAGTACAGTGTCGTATTACTGGCGGAGAGGTTCAGAACAGAGCCAGAGTCAAAGTGGTGTTCCGAGCGCGTGCTTTGGGACATGTTCTGGCTGTGTTTCTGGTGGTGCCATTTCTGACCATGCGTTTATTGCGCATGCGATGCATCGCTGCCAGATGTCCCGCACCAAATCGGTACTGGCGCTGTGCAGTAGGAGACTGGGCCAGAACAGGCGACATGCTTTTGGGCCTGCTATGCTTCCTTGAGGGGGCCTTTAGTTTTCGAGACAGGAGAACTATACGGTTTGCAGTTTTGTCTGTGCTCGCTCAAGATTTCTCGGCTTGATGGGGGTGGCGGGGCTGGCATGTGGGTGCACCTGCCTCCACATCTCCCCGCCCCATGGCTGCAGCTAGCTGCGCGTGCCCCTGTGATCTCGCCACGCTGTCTGCCAATCCTCGGCTGGCAACCCGCTTCTTGGTGCAGCTCGGGGATGCAAAGCAATGGCCCAATGCCGTATCACTACTGCGAAACCTTCGAGGTTCGGCGTAGTAGACGAAATAGCTACGGATGAGCCGACTGTCCCGAGCGCTTTCGTCCAGCTGTCTTCTTCAGGTGAGGCGGTGGAGCTTGATCAGATTCACTTCAGCGCTACCATCCGTGCCTGCAGTAAAGCTGGTGCTTGGGTCCCGGCGTTGGCACTGCTGGATCTGATGGCTGACTGGCAACTTGACAAGGCTTGTCCCCAGCCGAAGCAAGAGAAGTCTGTTGTGAGTGCTTGATGCTGTCGTAGGAAGTCGGTCAAGACTCAAGCTAAGCCAGAGGCACCCTTTTGCAGTGACCACATGTCCGCGTAGTTGGCAGGATCTGAAGTGCTTCGGTGCAGCGCTGAGCGCCTGTGACCATGGCCGCCGGTGGCAGGCGGCTCTTCTGCTGCTTTCTTCAATGGCGCGTGCAGGCGCTGTGCCGGGTCAGATTGCCTACAACTGTGCAGTCGTTGGGCCCTGCCTATCACAGTTTTTGCTTATGCGTTTTCGCATCGCACTGCGTGCTGAGCGATGCTGCGTTGTCTGCCTGAAGGTTCATTCAACGATCTAACAGCAGTAGACAACTTACAACTAGGCTTTGGGGATCATTTCAAGTCTTGCGACATGCCTGCTTTTGTTGAACCATCGGGAATTTCTGAAGGTTTGTGAGTTATTGTGCAGGCATCAACGAGCATGTCGAGTTTTTGCGTGGGTCGTCAGGTAAGCGCATGCGAGCGCTGCGCCCAATGGTCACAAGCACTGCAGCTTTTGGAAGACATGAGCTTCAAGCAAGTGCCGGTGGACACCATTACCTTCTGCTCGGCCATTTGTGCGTGTGGAAAGGCGAAGAAGTGGCCCCGAGTTCTTTGGCTTCTGCAGCGCATGGACCGACAGTCTGTAGAGAAGAACACTATACTTTGCAGTGCCGCGGTGAATGCGTGTGCAAAGGGCAACCTCTGGACCATGGCCATCAATATTTTGGATTCCATGGCTCTCTCGGGCATCGAGAGAAACACCATCACTTTTAATTCTGCGATCGCGGCTTGTGAGAAGAGTGCCGAGTGGGAGCTGGCTTTGGAGATCTTGAGACAAATGGATAGCGATCAGGTGCGCAGTGATACGATTTCATTTAGCACAGCCATCAGTGTTTGCGCAAGTACAGGTCATTGGACGGTAGGGCTGGATCTGCTTGAGCACATGTTTGCGAAGACTATTCCGCCTGATGCCATTGCATTCTCTGCGGCTATCACTGCATGTGGAAGAGGGGAAGTGTGGGATCGCGCATTGGTGCTCTTGCGAGATCTTTGGTCGCTGTCCAATGGAGTGAGCAGTATCAGCTTTGCTGCGGCCATATCAGCCTGTGAACGAGCCGGGCAATGGACTGCAGCATGCCAGGTTCTTGAGACATTACTGAGCACGAATGTCGCTGTGGACGTTGTGCCTTTCAGTGCCACGATTGCAGCTTGCTCGCGCGCGGGAGAGTGGGAAATAGCACTGAATCTGCTTGACCAGATGGTGTCCAGGAGCACAGGCAAAGACACAGTGTCGTGCACAGCGGCCATAAAGGCTTGTGCAACATCCGCCCGCTGGAACGCTGCATTATTTCTTCTGGGAACGATGCTCGCGGAAAAGGTGCCTCCAGATGTCGCCACCTACAGCGCAGTTTTAAGTGCTTGTGACCTTGGCGAGCGATGGGAAGAGGCCCTGGTGATCATGCATGACATGGGTCGCCGATCCGCAGCCATAGATGGTATACATGTCGGCTGCGCAATTAGTGCTGCTTTGAAGAAGAAGGGACGAGAGGCCGCCATCCTGCTGCTGAAGGCGTTGCGGACATCTTGGCCAGACACAGACATCGGAGTAGACCCAGCAGCGATAGACACTGGGGACATTGAAATCTTATGTCGGCATCCTGGTCTCTTGGTTCTCAACAAGCCAGCCGGTGTTCTGACCGAGGATGCGCTTCTTACATGCACGTATCTTGCTTGTTTGCTTTTGTCCGAAGCGCGGCCGGCGTCCGGCCCGACCAAATGCACTAACCCGGAGTAGTTAGAAGATGAAGCTATAATGTGACTTAATGTGGTTATTGTGAGCCCGATACCCGAAAAACGGGGCCTTCTCACTAGTGGCATGGTCTCTGCACCATCTCGCAGGCTTTCCTGGGCGCAGGGATGGGCTGGGTCTCGGGTGACGGCTATGTCTCGCCTGGATGTCCCGACCTCCGGACTGCTTCCTGTGGCCCTCGGTTCGGAGGAGACAGCTTCGAGCAAGTGGTTCAAGGCGCAGTTCGCTGGCCGCCTCGTCCAAAAGGAGTACCTCTGCCTCTGCCACGGACGCGTGGAGGTGCCTCTGCAGCCTTTTTGAGTCACAGATCCGTGTCCGTGACAGATGCGAGCGGCCAAGGAAGCTGGCGAGCAGCGCGTGGAGCTGGCGTTGCGAGTGGTACCTTCGGGCCCCGGCACATCTCGCGCAATGGTGGATCCACTCGGCCGCGAGGCTGTCACCTCCTACGAGAGCCTGGCCACGTACGCCTTGGAAAGCGAGGTCTTTTCGCTGGTCTGTGCCAGGCCGAAGACAGGAAGAGCCTCGGTCAGAAATACTGAGCCTCAGTAGGATGATGTTGCGCGGCTTTGATGTCCCATTCATGCTAGAGCCCCCCAGGAATGCACCAGATCCGCGCGCACCTGGCAAGTGTGGGCCTGCCGTTGGTGGGCGACCGACTCCTGTCTTTAAGCCGTGCAGTTTGCTTCACCCTAACCCTCCAGGTGCCTGCTATATAGGGCCCCAGGGGCTCTAGTACCCTATATAGTAGGTACCTGGGGGGTTAGGGTCAAGCATCGGTTGCGTGATGTTTCGTTTGAGAGGGGTCGATGTGCGTTGGCCATCAGAGAGCTCAGAGGGTGTGGAACACATGCCTGTGACATTGTTACAACAGTTGCAGCTGCCCAGGCTGCAATCTAAATCAGCCAAGTCTAATCTCAGACCACTGGTCCTGCGCCGGAGCAATCGTCAGTCAAATATATCAAAGGCATTGCGTTTGCGAATCTGAGGCCTTTATGGCCCGCGTGCACCTTCTTGGTGCCGTCGCCTTTTTCTTCATTGCCAACGGTTGAAGCAGCCCGACTTTTTCACTGTTCTGAACTCTTGAGTGTGTGTAAGTTCATACCAACCAATGCTATAGCACCCCTGCTCCTAGACTCTCCCAGTGTTCTATGAGGCTGCTGGGCTGGCACAGCGAGGAGCTCAACATCGTGGCGCCGCTCCCTGTAGAACTTCGGCGTGTCCTCGTGCACTTGGGTGGAAAGGAACTGGAGGAGAGCGACTGGAAAGGCCAGGAAGAAGACGCTGCTTTCACCTGATGAGAGCGCTGCGCATTAAGACGCGCGCATCTCCACCAAAACGCGACGTGGTACCCCCAGGTGACTACACAGCAAGCTGCTCTAGTCAATGTGCGCATGGATGACGAGAAAGAACACTTTAAAGTGATTGAGCAGTTAGCAGGTGGCTCTCGCCCATCTGCC